>CAWUFW010020159.1:0-160673 GCA_963921515.1 Calotriton arnoldi
CTGATAGAATACACAGTGAGTCCCCTATAAGGGGTCATATCGAACATAAAGGATTACCAACAGCACAAGTCTTTTGTGTTTTTTGTTCCCCATAATGCAAAAGAACAACCCTCAGAACATCCCACCACCCACATCCCCCAAACCCCATGGCACTAGAAGAAAGGTACAGTGACCCCCATACAGCCATCTCAGCACATTCGGCGGTGTTACAACATTTGGCAGTCCAAGAGAAACAAAGCAAGAGCCTCGGAAGACATCAACTATAATAAATCAGGGTTACTCAGAAGGTACACAGAGAGCTGTGCCCAAAAGTCTTTAGGTCGTGATGTTTCCGGCAATTCCTCAGCATAGATCTCCAGTTGCTCCTTGCAGTAAAGCAAATCTCGGACCCACTTCTTCAGTGTGGGGGTGAGTTTAGAGCCCCAGCACTGTGCCACCGCTCTCTTAGCCAGCAAGGTAGAAACAGCCACAAGTCTACGGTTACAGGGTTTAAGAGTCTTTACCCAGCCCAATAGACAAACCTCAGGTGTGCATGGCACCGGTTCCAACACCACTTTCGTGAGCAGATTCGTTATGTTATCCCAGAAACTGTATATACCATTACAATTCCATGCAAGATGCAAGAAGTCTGCATCCCCCTGCCCACAACGAACACAGCAGGCGCTCTCCCGCAGACCAAAGCGCATCAGTTGTACCGGGGTATAGTATAACTGGTGCAGGTATTTAAAATGGATAATGCGGAGGTTACAGTTTGCCGTTAGTCGGCCTGTCAGGGCGCAGCAGAACTTCCACATATCCGGCGACAGAGAAGTACCCAGTAGCGCCATCCATTTGTAATATGAAGGGGAGTCACACTGTTCTCTTTCCCTAAGTGATGCATTATACAACTTCGTTATCAGGCCTGCGCGGTCCGCCCCCGCTAGCACCCCCTGCAGCGCCAGCAGCGGTTTAGGCTCTTCCGGGTAGTCGGGATAGATGGATCTTATTGCCTGCTGTACGCGCACATAAGTGAATCCAAGCATCAACCCACGGTCTTTGCCATCTTGTATATCAGAGAGCGATATGAACCGGCCATGTTTATAAAGGTCACCTAAGTGCGTTATACCCACCGCACCCAGGGCTTGAAGTGCAGCCGGCTCTTGTGCAGCAGAGATACCTGGGTGCGTGGCAAGCGGTAGAGTCGGGGCATAAAGATACTGCAATCGTGCGCGCTGCGAGCATCTTCCACGCCCATGCGGTGCAAAGTGCGGGATTCATTTCAGGCCTGGGTCCACCCCCACCGCCAGTCAGGGCAGTCGCAGCAAGGGCCAACTGGAGCACAACGTCAGCCTCAATAGCCACGTGCGGTTGGAACCGCTGTGGGAAGTACCAATAATGGGCAAACTGGGCCTGTGCGCAGAGATAGTACAAGCGCAGATCCGGGGCCTCAAAACCTCCCTGCTCAAATGGCTGCACTAGCACCTCCCAGCTACATCGAGGCTTCTTGCCTCCCCACACGAAGGACAGCAGCACTGACTGAAGTGATTGGAACACCGCAATATTGAGGCGAATGGGAATATTGATGAATAAATAGAGTAGCTTGGGCAAGAATGTCATTTTGACCACTGCGATGCGGTCTGCTAAAGAAAGCGAGAGTTTAGCCCATCGCACTGCTCGATCAGTGATGTGGGTCAGGGCGCAGCCGTAATTCTCAGAGATAACCACCTCAGGGTCCCTGTGCAGCCATACCCCTAAATATTTGACTGGGTCAGTTGACCATGCTAATGGGAAGTCTAGCTCCATGCGCTGCGTACCCGCGGTGAGCGGGAATACCGTCGATTTTGCCCGTTTTATGCCCAGCCCTGAAAAACGCTCGAATTTGATATACTCACGGAGCAAGCCTGGGAGAAACGTTTCAGGTTCTCAGACATATAGAAGCATATCATCGGCATACATGGAGACCACCAACGGACGCTGTCTAAACCTTAACGCTGCCTGAGAGTGGCACTGGCGAAGCTTACAAGCCAGTGGCTCCAATGCCAGCGCGAAGAGCATCGGCGACAGGGGGCAGCCCTGCCTCATGCCCTGCCGAATAGGAAACGCAGTCGAAACCCAACCATTGACCCGAACACGCGCCGCAGGGGCCTCAGACAGCAGGTGTATCCACTTCAGAAAAAAGGGAGGTAGTCCCATTCGGAGTAGGACTGTGAATATAAACTCCCAATGCTGGGAATCAAATGCTTTTGCTGCGTCAAGCAGCACAGCAACCGCTTGAAAGTCAGCCTCGAAGTAATGCAGTGTGGAGAAAACCGTACGTAAATTATGCGCCGTCGACCGGGCGGGGACAAACCCCGACTGATCCGGTAGGACCAGGTTGGGGATAAGGGGCTGAAGCCTAGTGGTGATTATTTTCGTCAATATTTTGGCATCTATATTTATGATGGAAAGGGGATGGTAGTAATCGCACCGATTAGCAGGCTTATCAGGCTTAAGAAGCATAACTAGGAGGGCCTCTTTGAACGTCGGGGGAGAGTACCGCTATCATATGCCTCCGCAAAGACGTCCAAGAGTCTGGGCGCAAGGTCGTCCGCATGGGCCTTGTAGAACTCACTAGGGAGTCCATCCAAGCCCGCAGCCTTACACGTGGGCAGAGACATAATGGCCAATTTTACATCTTCCACGTCAAAGGGCTGTGTGAGGTACTCACGTTGGTTAAGGGACAGCCACCCCAATGCAACATCATCTAACTAAGTGTGTATATCGTCGGCTGGCACCTGCGCCCGGTCCCCATAGAGATTGGAATAGAAGCCCAGCACCACCTCGCTGATTTCAGGGGAAGTGTAGTGCGCCAGCCCCTCTGGGTCTAGCATTTCTGTGATGCTGTCTTGGCTACGAGGAGCAGCCAGTTTCTGAGCAAGCGAGCGACTAGGGCGACCCCCCTCCCCGTAGTATCGAGCAGTGTAGCATCGAGACCTGTGTGCCAGTTCCTGGTCCACTTTATCATTATGCTCCGTGACCCGCTCCCGGATAGTCGCTAGAATGTGTGAAGCTGGGCTTTGGGCATACTCGCACTCCAGCGCAGAGATTTCATCCGCCAGTTTAATTATACGCCGTCGCAGGTCCTTCAAAACCCCGGCCTGCGCCCCCATGCAGACACCTCTGATGGTTACTTTAAACGCCTCCCACAGGACCCCAGCACTGTCCACTGAGCCAGCGTTTTCATTAAAAAAGTTACTAATAGCCACGCCTATTGTGCACCTGAACACCTGGTCTGTAAGGGAGGAGGGCTGCAGTCGCCATTGAAATGGGGGGCGCTCCCATGCCAGGGCCTGTATCTCGAGCAGCACGGGGGAGTGGTCTGACAATGTTTTGGCAAGGTGGCGTACGTCAAGAACCCAAGTGCATGCAAGCTCCGAGAGAAGCCAATAGTCCATGCAAGACCATGTGCCATGCACCGTGGAAATGAATGTACTTTCCCGAGTACCGGGGTGTCGCATGTGCCAAATATCTCATACAGCTCCTGCATCCAGAAAACCCAATAACGCCTCAGAGGCCTGACTACGACGCGTCGTCCCGCTGCCCTGTCTGTCTAAGTGCCCATCTAGGCAGGCATTGAAGTCACCACCCCAGATCAACTCAGCCGGAGGGAATTTAGAGATATGGCGCCAAACATCTGCGAAGAAGGAAGAGTCGTCGACATTTGGGCCATAGACATTCACCAGAAGGACCCCCATGGTACCAAGATGACCATGAACCAGCGCTACCCTGCCCTGAGTATCTGTCTCTGTGTGAAGCACAGTGAATGGGACCCCTTTCTTCACCAATATCATCACTCCCCGAGCATAAGAGGAATATGAGGAAGCTACTCTCAGCCCCGCCCAGCGGGAGCCAACATTTTTCTCCGAGTGCTGCGTAAGATATGTTTCCTGCAAGAACGCCACCTGGACGTCCAGTCTGTCTAAGTGTGCTAATACAGATCGTAACTTCTTGGGACTATTTAAGCCATGTACGTTCCATGTAAGGAACTTTATGTTACTGCCCATGAAAACGCAAGCTTAGATGTTATCAGTAGCGCGAGATAGAGCATGGAAATCAAATCGCGGAGGTACAATGAAATTACAAAATGAGAGTGCCAACTGTCCCACCCTGCCCACCCCTCCAAGCCCCCCACCCACTTCAGTGACCCAAACTTGCCAAAGCCATCCCGTCCCGACATAAACAATCCCCAACAGGGAGAACAAAATGAGCGTAACTTTTGTTGGGGAACACCCATGGGGGGAACACCAGAGTGCTACTAACCTCCCACAGAGTAGGAGGTGGCTGATCAGGGCAGAGACATGTGCGAGGATATACTAACAGTTTACGAAAAACAGTGCATCAAATACCTTCAGTACAAAAGAGGCTACAGACCCTACAGGGTGGCAAGTTAGATGAACAAGGATCACAGTGAACAACTGCAACAGAAATCACCCCATAGGGAGGGCTAGCAAGTATTACAATGCATCCCCGTATAAGCAGCCAGCACTTGAACGCTGGTAACCGGAGAGACACCAGTAAACAGTAGCGGCCACCCAGCCGCCCCCTGTGACAAAATAAAAAGGAGAAAGACACACCTCAGAACATTAAGTTGGGTCCGGGCCCTCCAAGAGGGCTAAAGTCAAGAGCGGGGACCATTACCCCCGGCACAATCGGATCCTGCAAGAAAGGAGGGTGAGCATGCAAGCACACACAATGTAGCAAAAAATCAACAGGTTGTAGTCAATTTAAAGACCACCAGTCAACATAATGAGCATCAGGGCGCAACATGAAAGTCAGAGCTTGGCATAGCAGCCCAGCGGTGCCCACAGTCATAGAACAGGCCCAGACACATCATCACAGCTCCCTGATCCAAGGGCGTCTCAGATCGTCTCCGCTTCAACTTCTTGACATGCTCCATTGCCGCCTTGGGGGACTTGAAGATTTTCCAATCCCCATCTGAGCCTACCCGTAAACGGGCGGGGTACAGCATGGCATACGGAATGCCTTCAGTCTGCAAGAAGTTTTTTAACTGTGCCAAACTCCTGTCTCGCTGACTGGACAGCCACCGTAAAGTCAGGGAAGAAAGACAGAGTATTCCCTTGGTGATTAATTGTGCCCTTTTCTCTCGCAAGCCTCAAGATGACATCCCGGTCCCGATACTTCAGTAGGCGGGCAATTACAGGGCGAGGCGGGCGCCAGGAACAGGCCGTGCAGCCAGCGAACGATGGGCATGCTCCACTATAAACATCGGAGAGAGATTTTCAGGGCCAAATATGTCCTTGACCAGAGACTCAATAAAGGTCACCATCCTACCAGTGTTGGTGGATTCCGGGAGGCCTGTGACGCAGATGTTGTTGCGGTGCGACCTGGCCTCCAAATCTTCATTTTTTGCTTGGATAAGCGCTAAGACCTTTTCCATGTGGAGCGCCGTGTCCATCACCTCGCCGAGGCCATCTTTGTTTGTGGAGACGCGCTGCTCGAATTTCCCCATCCTCGCATTCTGCTTCTCCAGCTGGGATGACATATGGTCTAATCTGTGGTTCACCGCCGTCATAGTCCCTTCAATGGCTTGGAGACTCTTCTGCATGGCGAGCAGAGTTGCTTCCAGCGTGGAGGGGCCTTCTCCCTGGGCATCCGCCTCAGAATCGGAGGCCGCCCTTTGCTGTGATTTAGTGGACTTTCGCGCCTCAAACGTGAGGCGAGGCTGCGTCTTGTCAGTTCTGCCCATGTCTGCCGCTAACAAGATGAAGGAGAGTCCCACTCCTCCACCGCCGGGTCCCAGAGGCACAAGCACCGCAGCCAGCAGGCGCAGTCGTATCACGCAGCGGATCACAACGCCACACTCACTGGGGCACGACCACCCCCTGGACAACGCAGATTTAGCAGGGCACAACAGCGGACCAGTCCCAGATGATATTCAGCAGGCACCAGGCTCATAAATTATCAGGCACGATAGGTGAATGTCCAAAACAGAGCAGCCCTGTCCCCACAATGCCGCCTACAGGGTGCAGCCGCTGTGTGTTCCAGAACTGCTACACTTCCAACAGGGTCAATGTGCATCCAAACGCACCGTCGGTCACACAGAGGGCCCGAGGGGCGCCTGGCCTGGATAATAGGGGGGGCCCAAAGAGATATCAGCTAGTGCACACCATGAGGGGGAGGCCTCCCAGGCCAAGCCTAAATATGGAAGCCGTGGCGGGTCGCGCAGGGATACACAAGCGTCAATCTCCTTCAGCCACACTCACAGGCCGCAGCTCGCAGACCGCGGCCGTACGCTCCAGCCCCTACCCACCACCACAGCTGAAGACTAGGAGCCCGGCCGCTCCCCACTCGCCACCGCCTGCAGTCGGCACCTTCAGCCTTCCGATTCTCAGGCGCGAACACAGCAGGGGTCCGACACGCCTCCAGCCAAGCGCCCGGCCGAGTCTGCATTGATTTATGCAGCGAGGTAGGCCTCAGCTCTCCAGGCCCCCTAGAGCGCAGCAGCTGCCTTCAGGGACGCCCCCGCTCAACACAGCAGGTGAGGGTAGTGAAAGTTGCCGCCGCCCCGGGCTCCGTTAATGTGCACCGCACCAGTGGTAGCTGCACCTGTGTGGGGCAGGGCTCGGCTGGCCGACGCGCCTCGCATCAGGCCCCAGGTCAGTTACAGAAGGCGCAAAAGTGAGTCGCCTCCACCTCCGCTCTCGGGGCTACACAGGCGGCCGGTTCCAGCACACTCCGATCGGCAGGGTTGTCACCGACAGATAAACCAGTCGCCGGCCGCGCACAGTGTTGTTGCAGTGGGGAGAATCCCCATCAGGCTGCGGCGGTCGCCATCTTGTCGCTCGCCGGGCAATACACGGACAGCAAATTTTCAGCCACCACGCTGCCAGCTGGTAGCCACAATTTCTCCACTGGGTGCAGGGTGCTAGCGCGATGCAGAGCTGCCGTTTACAGGCGTCGATGCTGCAATATTAGGCGAATTTTAGATGGATGAAAGTTCAGCCAGGCCGAGCTTTAGTGCGGCCATCTTGCCTGGCTCCCTCTAGCGCCCCCCCCCCAAAAAAAGCTAGGGTTAAGGCCTTAAATTTGATTATTTTGGCTACCGGCAACCAATGTAGTTCCTTGATATGCGGAGAGATATGATGCCGGAATGGAACACGTCTAATCCATCTCGCAGCCGCATTTTGAACCATTTGAAGTTTCTTAACAAGGTAAGCCGGTAGGCCGAAGTAAAGGCCGTTCACGTAGTCCAGCCGAGAAGTCACTGTGGCATGGACTACGACCCGACGGCAATTCTCTGGCAGCAGATGTAAAAATGTACGCAAATTTCTCAATCTGCCGAAGCAGGAAGCTGTCACCTGCTGAATTTGGGCCGAAAAGGATAAGTCAGTCTCCCACTTTACTCCCAACTTTTTGGCAGTGCCTACTCGAGTGGGTGGTGGGCCCATTTCCACCGGCCACCACAGGTCTGCAGTAGGAGGCTGGTTTTTACCAAAAAAACATCACTTCCGTTTTTTCGGCATTGAGTTTAAGTTTGTTGTTGTTCATCCAGTGAGCAATATCTTTTAGACAGCCCTTAAAGCTCTTAAAAGAGTCTTCCGACTGATCATTAAAGGGAAATACCAACTGGGTGTCGTCAGCGTAGGAAATCGCCTTCACACCGCAGTTGGCTATCAGTGACAATAATGGGGCCAAATAGATGTTGAACAACAACGGGCTAAGGGCCGACCCTTGCGGCACCCCGCACCATAAGTGCTTGCGGACGGACTGATAAGGTTGTAAAGCCACCCTTTGTGTATGCTTATGGAGGAATGACTTCAGCCAAGCCAGGGCTGTACCCCCAATACCGATGTCCAAAAGACATTGAGCCAGTATGGAGTTGTCTACCGTGTCAAATGCCGCTGAAAGATCAGGAGCACCAGCATAGCTGAAGCCCCTGAATCCAGCGCCATCCTCACTGAATCTGCCACCTCTAATAGCGCTGTCTCAGTGCTAAAGCCAGCACGGAAACCAGATTGGGTGTCGTGCAGGATGCTGTGGCTCTCGATAAAATTGGCCAATTGTCGCTGCACTACCTTTTCTAGCATTTTTGCTGGCGCTGGCAACAGAGAAATAGGTCTACACAATACAGTGACCTACTACTACCCAACATTGCAAGTGGTACCTGATTGCAACTCAATTCCTCACAGATTTCCATACTTAGAGCATTTTCCTAAAGTTGCTTCAATCCGAAAAGCAACCTATTTTAGGCCTTGGAGGCAGATTGGCACATTTTGTTTGTCAAGGTTAGGCCAGGGAAGAATTTTGAATGCGCTGGAGTAATCGGAGTCATTTTGTTAATTCTGTGTTACTCTTTGCAGCAGAATTACTGATAATTGCGCGATTACTCCTGCTCAATTAATAAAGTGTAATTTGGGAGAATAAATCTCACTGCGAGAGCACATTAAGTGAGCGTAAGCGACCACTTGTGCTCACTATTCATGTTCCGCTGCATTTAGCGCTGCTTCTTAGCGCAAAATTCATCCTCACATCCATTTGAAATGAGAGGTTGCATTTTCCGCCAAGAAATAGTGCTAAACGTAGAATTACTCTTCTTACGTAATTCAAGCGTAATCTCATGGAATTCTTAAATAATTCCACGTGATTACTCTAAACAGAATTACTCATGTTCTGCCCACCCCTAGCATAAGGTACACATTCACAGATGCAAGGTGAACAAAGGGAACACTCACCCCTTTTTAAAAAAAAAATAAACGGTGATCGAAGACAAAGAAACGCTTAAACAATAATAAGGATTGCAACTTCAAGACGCCACCAATCAATGGCAAGTTTACACATCTCAAATTTAGTAAATCATAATGAGAATCAGCAAGGGAAAAGGAAAAAAAGAGTCACTAGCAAAATCTTGCTGGACACATTATTAAAGACCCAGGGGCAGATTTACAAGTCCCTTGCGCTGCCAGTACGTCACTTTTTGTGATGCACTAGCAGCGCATTTCCCTGCCCCATATTTACAAGGACAGGAAAAGCCACCCTGTGTGGCTTTTCCTGTCCTTGTAAATATGGCCCCTTTACACGCAGCACTTTACATGAAAGGGGCGTTCCATGGGTGTTGCTGTGGGTGTTCCCACGCAACACCCATGGAACGAGACACATTTCCAGATTTACGAGAAATCGTAAACCTGGAAATGCGTCAGTATGCTACGCCACCCTAGGGGTGGCGTAGCGAGGCGCAACGAGGAGAAATGTTTTCATTTCTCCTCGTTTTTTTCCTCTTTCAATGCGTGCTGCATTCTACAGCACGCATTGAAAGAGGAAAATGCATGTAGTGATTGTTTTCGTGCAGGAAGTTGCCCCTTCCTGCACGAAAACAATCTCCCCATGACGCAGGCATCCTTGCACCATGGTGCAAGGGTGCCTGCGCCGGCGCATGGCAGCTGTTTGTGCGCCAGCGAAGGGGAGAGCACAGGAATGCGACATATTATTGTAAATATGTTGCATTCCTGTGCTCTGAAAGTGACTCAGTGCGGCGCAGCCAAATGGCTTGCGGAATGCACTGAGTCACTTTCTTGCAAATCTGCCCCCCATTGTTTTCGAAGAATGCACACATGCATGATTCACTAGTACACCACAGCTAAACCAATATATTTAACGTTTGCCCTGAAGGAAAATAGGTCACCTCTGACTCGTTCTACATCACTCAGGGCCTCTTGAGAGTCATTTAAATCAAGAGAAATTTAATTCTCTGATTCTATCTGCACATTCTGAACTACAAAATGTCCATATATTCGGTAAGAATGGACTGTAGATTTACAATAACAACTTTCACTTTTTTACTTATAGTACGTTATATATAGTTCAACCATGTACTTTCACTGTCACAATATTTACAGCGTGGATTTTGTTTTCTTTTACAATCTTTTACAATCGTCCTTCCTTTTGGTCTGAGGTGCTTCTAGCATTGCCTGTAGGTTAAATTCATGTCCTTTCTGATTCATACCGATTTTTGGATGGAAACATGACAGTTTTGTTTCAGGCTTTGAAGATAAAAATATATTCTTTGATCACTTTTTTGTTCAGGTGAACAGGCATGCAGAAAATAATTAAGGAGGAAATGAACATCTTATAGATCTGTATTGAGATTTAAAAATAAATAAATCACATTGTTCCATTTTCTTCCATTGCCAAATAAACAGTATCTTAAGGCTTCAGTGAACGTAATTACTAGTTTGCCAATTGTGAGAAACTGGGTCGTTGGTTGAAGGGGGGAGGGGGTGAAAACCTACTCAAGCAAGAGCCACAATCCTTGTCAGGGTGAACCTCGCAAAAAGTCACAAAATTAACCTCTGCTTAACACTCCTATAGCTTGGCACAAAAGCTGTCAGACTTAACTTAGAGGCAATGTGTAAAATATTTACGTAGCACACAAACAGCAATAAAGTAAAAACAAAACACCAGAAAAATGTGCGCCAACCTGGAGAAATAAAGTAAAATTTGTTACATTATTTGACACACAGACAAGAAAAATCCAATCAATAGAATCAGAGATATGCAATTCTAAAGGTTTAAAAGAAATCAAGAGCTAACAAGTAAAAAGCATCAACGGCGGTTATCTGGTCATGGTGGACTGGGTTCAAGACACAAGTTCAGGCTGACTACGATGGAGCGTGGAGTGGATACAGGACTGAATTCAGTCCACTGACAATGTATCTTGTGTCCTGGGCGTTGAAATGCAGAATCCTTGCATTGAGCTGCACGGACTGGCATTGAGGAGTCGTCGAGGACGAGCTGAGATGTGAGGCCGAGTACTGAGGTGAGTCGTGCAGAGGTGGAGTCGATGAAGCTGTTGACGAGAATTTGTGATGTGAGGCCATGCGTCATCATCGAGGAAGACATCGACGAGGGCTTGTGAGGACTTGTGCTGTGCTGCGTTGGTGCTGAGGACTTGGTGCGTTGCGCAGGGCCAATGCCGGCATCATGCGGTGTCATTGTTGAAGAAGCTGCCTGGACTGTAATGCGTCAGCACCAAGGACGAGATGCATCGCACTGGGCGAGTACCGGTGGTGAACGGTGTTGCGCTGCATCAAGATGCAAGGATTTGCATCAACGTCAAAGAAGCCTGTTATGGCCATGTTGCTTTGAACAAGCGACTGACCTCTGAAGGTTTCCTGGAGTTCTGGGTCCATACAGGCAGGCCAGGTTCAGCAGGGCAGCATCTAGAAGCAGAAGAGTCCTGGTGCAGCAACAGCAGGCCTTGGGCAGCAAAGCAGTCCCTGGTCAGCAAAACACAGTTTGAGCAGCAGGGCAGACTTCACATCTGGGCAGTCCTTCTTCCTGGCAGAGTCCACAGGTCCAGAAGTGATCTAAAGAGTTGGGTCTGAAAGTCCACTATTTATCCCTGGTGCCCACTTTGAAGTTATCTGCCCCCCAATCCTGCCCTCAGCTTGTCTGGGGGCATAAAAGAATAGTGTGAAACCTTTTGATAGTGTGATAAGGCAGAGTCTTTGTGATGTGCAAGTGTGGTAGGAGACACCTCTTCCCCATGGCCCACCATGACAACAGCTAGTCCCCTTTCATCTCAATGTCTGGGAGTAATACACAAAGACCAACTGCCAGCTACACCTAGTCATGTGACCCAGGATACAGACTGCAGGCACCAAAGGGTTAGGACAAGAATATGGCAACTTTCTAAAAGTTAATGTTTCAAAAAGAGTACCACAATCCAGGGTACTCCACCTTCTTTGTTGGTGGGTGTATTTATTGGGTTTGGAGATTGAAGTTCAATTAGTGGGTGACCTCCATAGACTCCTTGTGTCCCAGCCAGAGAAATAATATTTTCCAATGCCTTTCTGTGCACACAGAGAAAATGCTCTTCAATCACCACGTAGCAAAAAGGAGATGGAGTGCAATGTTGACCCTCCCCCACACAAAAAACTCCCAATCAATACACCCACCAGTAAAGAAGGTGGAGTACCCTGGATAGACAATAAATATGATTGTTACGAAAAGCACAAGGTGACTCTTGGGCCATATCAAACATGTTTTTCAATTTAACAAACTTAACAAAACAAAACTCTTGTTTCTTTTTCCAACCTTTATACAGTGTCCTGCATAAGCATATATTTAGCCCTGAGAAGACCTTCACAGAAATCTCAAGCCCAAGGGCGAAATGCGTCGGAGTAATTAAAACATGGTTAGGACACATAATATATATCCCCAGCCAAATTGTTTGTAAAACCTCGCTAGTTATGTTGGACACTTTTTTATCTACGTTACTGTAAAAGACATTCTGAAATTAAGACTGTATCCCTACTAGATGCTATATAAACCCCCATGTGTGCACCAAGAGGGTCATGATTACTTGGAGTAATATTAATAGGCTCCTCTGGTACTCAAATTATGGACTGGTTTCAACAATTGGTTGTTTCTAATTGAATTAGCACTCTATGTTATGTTTTTGTCAAATGCACAGTAATTACTACACGGTGTGTGTCACAAGTTTGTAATCATCAAGTTTAATAATGTATTGTCACTGTCCTGCGTGTGGTACATTTGAACAATGTAAAAGATCAATAATGTCCTTTTTAAAGACACATTGAAAATGCAACGACTATGTCTGACTGAACTGGGAAATAAATACACAGACCAAGTTTATTGATTCACTTGCCCTTGTTTTTGAATAAAGTGACTTAAAACAACACAGCCACCTCATATGTTTTGTGCAATTTGTTAGAGGCCCAACGTGGCTGTGGATAAGGGCCCAACCCCTCTGTTTCCCAACTTTCTAAAAATGGAATTTTCAAAATTGTAGCTTAAAATCTGACTTTACTATTAAAGAGAATTTTACATAACAATTTTTCAGACACCAAACATGAAATATTTACCTGTTCCCAATCAAACGTTAGCACTTAATAACTGTAATAAGGCACCCCAATGTTATCTTGTGGGAGAGGTAGACCTCACAGTAGTGAAAAACAAATTTAGGAGTTTTTCACTACCAGGGCATGTAAAACTTAAAACTACATGTTCAACCTTTTAATTACAATGCACGTTTCCCTAATGGACTACCTAGGTACTACCTTAGAAGTGACATATCTAAAAAAAAGGGGAGTTAAAGGCTTGACGAGAGGGCTATTTTGTCAAGTCGAATTGGCAGTTTAAAACTGCAGTCAGGCTGCATTGTCAGACCTGGGACACATTTCAAGGGGCTACTTAAGTGGGTGGCACAAAAAGTGCTGAGGGCCCAACAATAGCATTTAATTTACAGACTCTGGGAATATGGTATACCTCTTTACAAGGAACTTATAAGTAAACTAAATATGACAATTAGGTATAAGCCAATTTTGCAGTGTTTTAGGGAGTGAGCACAAGCATTACAGCACTGGTTAGTAGTGGTAAATTGCACCAAGTCCTAAGCTCAACAAAAACAAATTCAGCAAAATAGGAGGATGAAGACAAAACGTTTGGGGGAATACAACCGTAAGAGTGACGAGTCTAACAGTGTGGTTAAAACTTACATCAGTGATTCACCACCAAGCGACTATTAAAAAATCATGCATCAGCAAATTCAATGGGATTGACGTTTGTCTGGTGTGCAGATGCCATACAAATGTAAATCCTGTTGTACTAAAGTGCAGACAAAATCATCTGAAAAATGGAAGCTATCAAAACAATTGCTTTATTTTTTGTAGCATCCATTTTTTGGAAGCTTTTGTAAGTGCTCTTTCCAGTTTGGGGCGTAGCTCCCACTGGTGCAGTAGCTGCAGTGGCACTGGAGCTCAGAGGCCTGAGGGGCCCACTGGACTCTGATTATTACCGTAATTTACAAGTCAACAGCAGTCAGGAGGGCCATTTACTTTCTTGCATTAAGTCCCATGACACAATGGCTAGGCTACTGTCTCAGGTTCTAGTGGACTGTTTGCTGCCTGATTTCAAATGTAAAGCAGTGCCTTGTGCATTACTAACCAGGCAGAAAGACACACCAAACCAGCAATAGAAAAACAATAAGACTAAAATTCTCCTATACACTGATCCAAGATGGAACTGACAATGTCTCAAGACAATGGTTGAAGTTTCTGTAGCAAAATATGTCAACCGCTGAAGGAGGTCGAGCCCCTTAAAATAAATATTGAATACAATATGTTCACCTTTAATGACATGATACAGGTCAAACCTAATAATAGTTCACTTGTATTGGTTCTGCGCATGAAATCAACACAAGACAAATTCATAATAAAATGCAACAATTGACCTCTTGTGGATGAATTGTGAAATAGAAAGGCTTCTTACAGTACACTTTTTCTGATTTCTTCGTGCTGTCAATTCTAGACTAATATCTGCTGACTTTTCAAATGCTTATTCCTAATAGGGTTCAATTTCTGAAATTTTTGTGTAACTACATTTCCCATAGGAACATAAAAAATGCCATCTGTAAGTGTTATTTATAGATCCATTTTTTAATCAGGATATTTGATCTTTATCCTCATAGATCACATTTGTGGCCTCAGCCAGGAAAGCTGACCATGAGTAATGATAGAAATTGGAAATATGAAGAACACCCATAAGATAATATTTGTTTTGGTATTAGCAAAATGTTTCTGGGTTCCACACTTAACAGTAGAGTCACAAAATAATGAAGTCTGAGTGCATAAAGATTGTGTGAACATTATAGCTCCACCATATTTACAGGGGGTTTGTAAAGGGGTTTTCCTACATAAAAATAAAATTCCATGTGGGGGAAATGTTTCTAAAAAAAACACAGGGCCCATTAAGCCTCACATTACACCACAACTTGCTCACCAGCAGAGATTCCAGATGTATAAGGATTGGACTAAGCATTATAATTTTATTAATAGATTCCTGTGCATAGGTTGTGGGATATCTATGAATCCCAAAATGAGCCACTGTAGTTAAATCACAGATTTTATTCAACAACATTTTTGTGTATCTGGCTATGGGCCAAATTATGAGATCAGTGGTCCATGGGACCACAGAACCCGTGGTGGCGGTCCACCTGCAGTATTACAACTACAGCAGTGGGACCACCACAACCACCAGGAAACCCTGGTTCCGCTGCAGTGGTGCAGCGGTGTGAGGCTGTAATATGCTGGTGGTGCTGTTGCGGCACTGCCAAGCATATTATGAGTTTTCTCACTGCAACCCTTTTCATGGCGGTCAGTCTGCCATGAAAAGGATGGCAATGAGGAAACTAGGCCCCTGTTGCCTCTGTGCATGGGGGTGCATGCGGGGGGAACATGGATGGCCCGCCTATCTGTATGCACACCCTTTTCCTGCATGGAACGAAATGCACAACATTGTGCATTTCGGTCCGTGCTGGAGCAGGCTGCAGTGCTCCCACAGTGGTGACTTTCGAAGGCTCGCCTATGAGGCTTAGAAAGACACCACTGTGGGACAGCCACCGCAGGACCGCCCAACCTGTATTCCAGTCAGGATATGGCAGGTTGACTTACTATGGGTTTGGCGGTGTTGCAGTGGTCGCTAGTGTGATGACCCGCTGCAACACCGCCAAACTCATAATCAGGCCCTATATCTTTACTTTTCTTTTGTTGGCCTAACTTTCTGTTATCAAGCAGTGCTGTGGATAGCCTTTGAGCCACAGAGTGATGCATCCCATATCCCACATCAGCCAGCGCAGGCAATTTCCAATTCCAACATGGATTATCTTCTGTTGACATGTGGAAAACATTCAGCTTAAAACCTTAAGAAGATTTGTTTGAGTACCAAATATAGCTTAAATGTGAGGCATATTTGGATTATTTTGATGTTTAATAAATCAGAATAATGATGCTAGCTTGTTATTAGGTATATTTGTTTGCAAATGTTAGGGTATAATACAGTGGGCAGTGTTTAATGCCACCTCTCTTTTCTAAAAGTCTGTTTGGTTCACCAATAAATCACATATTAGAAACCCAGGAAAGATACGAGGGATCAACTTAAGGACATAAGTATTGAAAGCTGGATGTCATGCGAGTCCATGGTTACTCTCCTGGGCTCCAAGGTATGGACAACTCCTTCTGTTTGCCACTATGCCTGTACCCCTCCGAGGATGCATATCCAGCAAGTGCCTACAAAAGAAGCTAACACATTTCTGGAAAAAAGATAAGCAGAACAAAACCCCAAAAGATATGATCTGGATAAGTAAAGCATGGTCCTGTGCCAACTGAATAAAATGTGCAAAGAAGGAACAAGACAAAGCAGGGCTACAAAATGCAGGAACCCAGATACACAAGAACACATCAGAACAAGGGAAATAAATGGGCAAGGACAAGACTATAAGCTAGGATGTGATAAACCCACTAGCAAAAACAGACCTATGCTTTGAGACATACATTCCAATTGAAAACAGGCCCCATATACTCTGTAAAATATAATGTGAGAGAAAACTCTGGTTGAAAAAGGATACTGCATTTTAGATTGATTGATAATGGGTAGAAAGAGAAGTGCAGGTGTGGGCGTAGGATACTTCAAAATTCCAGAAACACCCTATGTCAATCAAAAAGCCAATCTTCACAGGATTCGAGTTGGTTTTAAACCTCAATTTCACAAGGCAATATTTCCCTGCATTAAGGCACCTCCCAATACATCTAAAACAGAAAGTATAATAATTTGAGTAAATGGGGCCACTCAGTAACTGAGTTCTAGATCAAACAAAAAGTTAAAGAGAGTACACTTTCATCAGTAAGTATAGTACATGCTAGATATTATTACAAAAAAACTGTCCTGTGCATTCTTTGTTCTCATCCACCTTTATTGTCAACACCTCAAATGCTTTGTCAAGTCTTTATTGAGAGATAATAAGCACATATACATCTGGTAGCTGACGTGTTTCATTTGGTCATTTCTTTTTTAAAGGCTGCAATGATTATAAGATAAAGGTTGGGATTCTGTACCTTTCAAATAAATATCATAAATTCACACAAATCTAGTCGTAACTTATCATCCACTGTAAAGCATGAGGGATTTACTAAAAATCTAAATCTTAGAGAAGGAACACTGAACAAGAAAAAGTACTTCCAAGTGAGAGAGTGGACACCAAAATAGTACAAGCCGGGTCACCTAGTAAATTCATGTATCACAAAAGTGTTAGAAAAATCCTCACAACATAAATATTGGATGATCACTTTGTGTGTTTTACTAAAAACTGTGCTAAGCATGTAGTAAAAATGCATTCCAGAGTCTCCAAACCCTGTAGTAGCCCAAAGCAAACAAAATATAAACTCCATAGAGAGCAGATTGCAGTAAAAGTAATCAAGTTTGGGTATACTTGTATATTGAGTACATCAAATATATCTTTGTTTCCCACAAAACTGATTGTTAATGTAAGACTGGGTTAAATTTGAGCAATAAAAGCCGGTTTTAAATTGTGACAGTTATTGAAACAAGTTTAGTTGAAAGAATATAAGCCAATCTCATTGCTCTCCCCAATATTACTTAATGGGGCCAGAGACCAATGTTTATGTCAGAGATACTTCTGAGGCTCATCAAAACATGGGGAAGGGCATCTGGACATTTCAAAAGAGGAAGCACAAATCTTGGCCAGTTTGTTTTTGATGGTTTCATTGATATTCTAAACTATTCCAGAAAATTGAGGATGATAACTACAATCAAAGCCTTGGTCACTGTGGAGAGTTGTACAATTCAATTGCAAAATCTGTCTCAACAGAGGCCGGAAGGAACAAAATCAGAATTAA
Organism: Calotriton arnoldi; assembly: GCA_963921515.1. Taxonomy (NCBI): domain Eukaryota; kingdom Metazoa; phylum Chordata; class Amphibia; order Caudata; family Salamandridae; genus Calotriton; species Calotriton arnoldi. Next base: position 17,691 of record CAWUFW010020159.1, read on the forward strand.
TTTCCTTAACAAAAGCTTGGCAAGTCAAACAGTCCAATCTCCATGTGAGATAGGCCTCAATCCATTTAGAGAACAAGCAGACAATCATAAGAATATACTTAACAGCATTGAAAACGGGTGTTTCAATAAAATCTGCTTGAAATCTCACAAATGGGCCCTCTGATTTGTGAATATGGTTCATAAGGACACTACACCTCTTGCCCTAATTATTTTGCTGACAAACCAAACAACGGTTGCACAAGTCTTCTGCAAAATTTCTAAACTATGTGTTTGGCCAATATTTGTTAAATATATGTACCTGTATGCGATTGATTATGAAAATATTTAGCCGTGCAACTCAACATTGTGTCAGGCAATACATATTTATAGCAAACACAAGGAGATGATGGATGAATCACTGAAACCTTTCAGACACTCACCCCCAGTCACAGATCTTGGTTGAATCCATCATCGTTCTTTGGCTCACTTTGCCGCCCCAGTTCAGACCCAGCCATATGCAAATCAGTCTTGACCCCATTCCTCATGGGAATAGTCCAGCCTGAACTGCCAAGCCAGGTCTTCCTTGGACCTCAAACAAGCATCCTGGGACCGGTTTCGGGGTAACACCCCTCATCAGCCAGGCTAGCTTGAATCCAGTGGCAAAGTGAGGAAGGGACCCATGTCTGGGCATACCCTGCCAATTTAGGATGAAAAAAGCAAACACAAGGAGAAGATAGTCGGAGCGCTGAAACTTTCCAGACACATATTTATACCAAGAGTGATGTAGATATCCTGGTAATTCTTTTTGTAACCCACCATGTTAGAAATTGGGGTAGTGGTTGACTAGGGTGTGAGCCCTGGTCAAGCAGCAACCATAATCCTAGTCAGGGTAAGGCACAAGCAAACCCCAAATAAACCTGTGCTCAACCCCCTGGTAGCTTGGAACAGAGTAGTCAGGCTTAACTTAGATGCAATGTGTAAAGTGTTTGTGTAAAACGCCAAACAGTAAATTCAATGAAAACACTGCGCAAAAAGATCCCATGCAAGGGTAGAAAAATAGAGCTTAATTTAATAAATACAAGACCAAAACAACAAAAATTCAACTAGTAGAACCGGAGTTAAGAATTTTAAAAGAATACACTGCACTATAGCACCTAAAAGCATAAAGTGCCAACTGCAGCTATCTGGTTACACTGGACCGGGTCAAAGTCAATAGTTCAGGCCAACTGCAATGCAGAGCAGGTTGGATACAGTCCCACATTAGTCCCACTGAGGGTTTACCTTCTCAAGTTTTGTGCAAATAGTCCCATTCATGTTGGAGAGAGCTGCAGGGAGTAAGGAGAGAGTCAGTGGTGGTGGTTAGTGTGGCACAAGGAGCAGGCTGGGTGTTGCACATGGGCAGGCTGGAACCTCAAATTGGCGGTGCTCCGCATCAATCGAGGCTTGCTGTGCAAAGAGACGGGCTGGCGACAGCTTGCACTGATTTTTGGTGGAAGTGGCGCAGTTCCAGTGTAAACAGGCCGGTTCACAGTTGTGTAGTGCCAAAAAGCTTGACTTGAGAGCCCGCTGAGCCACACCAAGGGTCCAAGACCTAAGAGGCCCCACTTGGGGGTCAGGAACCCACTGAAGACGGGTCCAGGAGCTGTTGGGTAGTCTTTTATGTCCCTTAGGCTCAGATCAGGAGGCCAGCAGACTAGCCCTTTGAGTCACTTTGGGGTCCTGGATTCCAGATGGTTTGCAGGTCCAGCTCCTCCTCCCTAGGCAAGAGGTCAACAGGCAGCAGGTCAGCACAGCAGGGCAGCATCTCCTTCAGAGTGGCAGTCCAGCAGAGTGACAGTCTGTCAGCAGCACAACAGTCCTTCTTTCTGGCAGAGTATCCACAGGTCCACAAGTGTACTGAAGAGATGGTGTCTGAAGTCCTTCTTTTATACACTGGTGCCCTGTTTCTGAAAGGTGGGAGAAGCTTCTAGAAAGTGTCTTTGAAGTTCATGGAATTCCCACCCTACTCAGCCCTGGCTCCAAGCTGCCTTAACCCCTTGCGTGCGCGGCGAATTTTCGCTCTGTGCGGGCGTTTCTATTAGTGGGCGGGATTCGGACGGCCCCCGGCCGTCGTGCGCACACGCCCACCGTGACGCGTGACGGCCGGGGGCCGTCGTGAGCACCGAAGGGGTTAAGTGACAATGCAAGGTTGTTAGGCCATTTGTGTGGAGATAGGACATAGTCTATTCAAGTGTAAGTGAGGCTGTGCCCAGCTCCTCCCTCCCATCCTGCCGTGATGGCCCATCTAGTCACACTTAATCTCCCATTGTGTGTGGCTTTCTAGGGGCAATACACAAAGCCCAACTGCCAACTATGCCTAGTCATGTGACCAGAGACAGGCTGCAGGCACCAAATGGATAAGGCTAGAAAGTGCTAACTTTCTAAAAGTGTCATTTTCAAAATTGTAATTTAAAATCCAACTTCACCATACGTTAGGATTTTAAATTAGGATTCCAGAGACACAAAACATGAACTGGTCATCTCTTCCCATTTGGAAATTACACTAATAAAATGTAATAAGGCAACTCTAATGTTATCCTATGGGAGATATAGGCCTTGCAGTAGTGAAAAACGAATGTAAGAGTTTATCTCTATAAGGACATGTAAAACTTAAATGTACATGTCTTACATTTTAAATCCACTGCATCCTGCTCAAGGCTGTGGGGGCCTACTTTAGGGGTAACTTATATGTATTAAAAAGCAAGGTTTGGGCCTGGCAAAAGGTTTATTTTGCCAAGTCCAAATGGCAGAGTAAACTGCACACACAGGCTCTGCAGTGGGAGGCCTGAGACACATTTAAAAGGCTACTTAAGGGAGTGACATAATCAGTGATGCAGGCCCACCAGTAGGATTTAATGTATAGTCCCTGAGCACATGTAGTGAACTTTATTATGAACTTATAAGTAAACTAAATATGCCAGTTGGGTATAAGCCAATTCAACCATGTTTTGAGGAGAGAGCACAAGCACTTTAGCACTGGTTAGCAGTGGTAAAGTGCACACAGTCCTAAAGCCAACAAAAACAAGTTCAGCAAAAAGGGGAGAGGTAGGCCAAATGTTTGGGAATAACCATGCAGAAAGAGCCATGTCCAGCACACCATTTCACATTTTCTCCTCCCATCCTCTGGGGCTTCCTCCTGGAGATCCCTCAATTCACTTAAAGGTGTCTGAAATGGATTTATAAAGAAACAACTCACATCTTCAAAATTGTACACATCATTTTCTCTTGATTTATGTTATTCTGCTCCTTGAAATTACGGTTTCATTCTCAAGTGCATAATATCGGGCCACATGGTCTGCATATTTATTTCTAAAGTTACCATATTCTTTCCAACATTATGGGCAGTGCAGTTTACCACAGCAACCTCTTTTGGCTGTTGTATTGCATTTAGTAAATCAAGAATATAGAGACTGTTCCCGTTGGGAGCTCCAGAGTTTGTAATAAAATTCCTTTGTGACCACAGTTGTTCGAAATCATGTCTCACTCCAAAACCATACTGGTTGTCTGTATAAATTGTCAGAGTTACATTTCCTGACAGATAAAAACCACTTGTCAATGCAACCAACACTGTCCCTTGCATTTGGCAGGTGCGATGTGTCAAGGTCTTTAGAAATGGAGCAAACTGCATAAGCAGCCTGTAGTACTCCTTATTGGTCCCTTAAACAGGAACCATCAACAAAAATGTCAAGTCCTCCATTTAAAGAGGAATTTCTTTAATATCTGGTATTGGTTTGGCACATAATTCCATGACACTAATGCAGTCAAGTAGTGGTTTACCATCATCACTCCTGTCTTTGTCTTCACAATTGTTGTTTGAAACAGGAAACAACATTGCAGGGCTAAAATAATTACTTCTTTTAATTGAAATATTCTCAGCTGTCAGTGTGACTTGTTCATATCTGGTCAGTCAACTGATTGTCGTGTGCTGAGTATGAGAATGAGTCAGCAAAATCTCAACAGAATGTGGAACAAATACAATTCAAACTATGTCCCATCACTATCCCTTTACTTTGTTCAATTGGAACCCAAACAGCTGCAACCAATTTCAACCAATTTCAAACATTCAGGAAGACATACAACTACTTGATGTAATACAGCTGATAGATAAGCCACTGGCCTCATGACTCCTCCATATTTCTGTGTAAGTACAGACAGTGCACATCTGCTTCTCTCATGGCAATAGAGAAAATAGCTCAAGATTATAGCCAGGCACTCTGAGGGCCGGTTCATTATACAAACTTTCCCTCATCATCTAAAGGCCTCTAAACATTGTTCATCAAATGGTACTGGATCTTTGATATCCCTGTGGGTCAGCCCTGGGATCCACTGATGACAGTAGTCAACAATTCCTTCACCTCTCTCTGAGTGGTAGCAGCATTCATTTTCTGAATTGCAGAAACATGTTCTTTTGAGACTTTCCTTGCTCATTCATCAATATGATGACCAAGATAAACCACTTCTTTTTACAATAATACATTTTTTGGGGGAGTGGTGGATTTATGACCATTGTCAGCTAAATGATTCAGCATATTAATTGTGCCAAGTTTAAAATCTTCTTTGGTCTTAAATGTGACCAGTAGGTCATCTATGTATGGTACCAAGACTGAGTTAGAGGGTAACTCTACATATCCTAGATCTTGCTTTAGAATTTGACTAAGGGCCTGATTACGAGTTTACAGCTGAACCTGTGTTGGAGTTGCTGTGGTGGTTGGCAACCTCTGCACCAGTGGTCCAACCACAGTATTACGAATATGCCAGTCGGACCATGAGTAGACTACCACAGCCGCCAGAGATCAGCGATCCCTGGCACTGGTGCAGCGGTCTTGAGGCAGCAATATGCTTGCTGGTGCTGCTGCAGCACCAGCAAGCATATTACAAGATTCCTCACTCGGACCCTAACCACGGCGTTGAGATCCCATTTGTGAGGGTGGCGGTGGTGAGGAAACAAAGGGGGCCCTATAAGGCACCCTGGTGCCTCATGGCCCATGGGATGCATGCAGGGGGGCACATGGTGTGCCCCCATGTGTGCATGCACCCCCTTTCCTGCACAGCATGGGCATCACAGTCCATGTCGTGCTGGAACGGGGTTTGATGCTTCTCATTGCACATCCTTTTTGAAAGGCACCACCGTGGGAATGCCAAAGGACCGCCTGCCAGACCAGGAGAAAACTCCTAATCTAACGGATGGCTGACGGTTGAGTCTGGCGGTGAGGGAGCAGGGCGGTACTGTGCCGCCTCGCTCCCAAACCTCTAAACTCGTAATCAGGCCCTAAAAATGTAAGGACTGTCAGTATACCCTTGTGGAATTTGACACTAAATGAGAATTATACCATTCTGCATCTGTTGTAATTTGGAATAGAATTCTGTACCATTGGGCAACACGGATTCCCTATTTTATTTCTTTTCTCAGGTACTGAACAATTCTCCATTTGCCACTCGTATTTTTAAATACCATCGTGGGAGAGTTACAAGAACTATCAAGCACTTCCTGAAGAATTCCCTTTTCAATCATCTTTCAATAACAGGCTTCTATCCTTAGTTCAGCATCATTTATGTGTTCTGGTCTGGCTTTCTTTGTAAAATTGTGGTGTTATCTTTTTTTATTTTAGATACTTCTGAGATCCAGTCCATCGTATACTGGGTACTTCTGTTGACTGCCACATGTGGACCTTGCCAAAGGCTTAAGGGCCTGCCTCCCTTAGAGGTATATGATATATGATTACCTTTGCATTTGTTTTCTCTTCATCACCCTCATTTTTCTGGATGTGTGCTAGTTCCCTTTACTTATGTATAACGTATTCTGTTTCTGCATTACAGGAGTTGATTAGCTTCATGCCGTCTCTAGGTATGACCCTGCATAGCTATTACTGATCTCACCATACATAAACCATCTTCTCAGCTGAAAACTAAAATATGTCTCTAGGAGTTTTTATTTTCAATTTTATTTTCATTTATTCATTTGTTTTTGTATTTGTAAGTAATATAGTCACACATTACAGTATAGTTATGACTTCTTTGATTAGTTTTGTGTTTTTCAATTGTCTTTTCATCTAGCTCATTGCAAGGTTTCTTTTGCATTTATTTTTACCAAATTGATGTTACTTTTACATTATTGGTCTTTTAGCCACGATATTCGTTTTGATGCAGGCCTACATAGTTAGCAAATGCTTCAACTCCTTTCTCCAGAACATAAGTAAATATGGGTATTTCTGAATTGTATTGTCTTCTGCTTAGGTTTTTAATCAAATAATTTCGGTGGGCCCGATTCACAGAACTAACTTACGTCAAAAACGTAAAGTTAGTACTTTTAGTATTCACAGAATACACTTACTCATTTGGTATTCACAGAATGCACTTACTCATTTTGGTATTCACAGAATGCACTTACTCATACTAACTTTATGTCCGCACTCAGGCCGGAGATTCCGGCCCGGTGGTGGAGATTCCGGCCGGTTGTGGAGATTCCGGCTGGTGGCGGACATTCCGCAACGGGCCGGAATCTCCACAACCGGCCGGAATCTCCACCTCCGGCCCGGAATCTCCACCTCCGGGCCGGAATCTCCACCACCGGGCCGGAATCTCCACCACCGGGCCGGAATCTCCACCACCGGGCCGGAATCTCCGGCCCGAGTGCGGACATAAAGTTAGTATGAGTAAGTGCATTCTGTGAATACCAAAATGAGTAAGTGCATTCTGTGAATACCAAAATGAGTAAGTGTATTCTGTGAATACCAAAAAGTACTAACTTTACGTTTTTGACGTAAGTTAGTTCTGTGAATCAGGCCCTTCGTGTTGCTACATTCAAAAGGCTCTTTTAGAATGATAGTATGCATTTGTATTCGACAACTGATCAAACATAGACAAAGGATTTTGTCAATTGCGGTGTTTACAATTTGAAATCTTGAAGAAGAAATAACATTGTCTTGTTTTAAAAAATATGTTTTCCAGTGTAAGTGAATGACTTTAGTTATGATAATGTTTAAGCACTTATATTTTGATTTGTTAATATGTTTTTTCAATGTGAAATGTTTCTTTGATACATTATGCTATATTGTTGCAGTCAAGATAACTATCTAAAGAGGGTTGATCTTTGATATATTATTGTCGCTTGTTTATGGATTCTGACAATTTTTCGTTAATTATATTCTTGGTGTTATCTATGCTTTTTACTTTTGCTAGACCCCAGAAATTGCCAACTATTTGGAATGATTCGTATTATTCAAGATCATAAACTTCAAGCCCTGATGAGGTGGATGGATGATCTGTTGTAACCCACTGAAATGTGCGTCAACATTTTCCTCATCCATAGTGGCTTGACTTTAAGACAAGTGAAGTCTTGATTGACTGTCTCCTTTCTTTGTGGAAGACCACTAGGTCTGTGTTCTTATTCTTGGGACTATCTCATTGATTTTCTCTTCAAGTTATTTTTTCAGATGGAGTTTCTTGTACTTATTTTCCTGCTTAATTTGAATAATTTCCGCAAAACCTTTTTTAGTCTTTTTATACTGTATATATGATTTGTTGATCATGAATTAAAACAATATTAGGTCTATTTTTTCTGAGTTGAAACGATTTAATCTATATGAGTTTTGATATTTATTGTTTTTGGAACCTATGGACTGCAGAAACCACTAGAATAGCTGGCGATTACTCTTGATTATTTTCATGTATAGAATTTCTGTACTTTGGGTTATGTTGGATGGATACTCTAGTATTGCATTATTATGTTCCCTGGTCTCTGTGGTTTATTTTAGGCTTTTATTCTTCTTCTGCTTCTCTAAATTCTTTGTATTGTTTACTTCTGGGAAAAACCACATTGGGTTTGACATTGATTATTAACAGACTTTCTGCTTTTTATTAATCCTACCTCTTTACCAGAGTAATCCCACACCTCATCTTTGACAGTATGTCTTAAATCCAGCGGGATATCATCTTTGATCAGGACTGAGAAAAGATGAACTCTTGAGTCTTGTAATTTAATTTTAAAAACGGAATCCTTATCTTGGGTTTTAATTGTGACACCATCCGATGTACCATAAATCGCACAGTTCATCTTGAAAAGCAAGACTCTGTCCAACAAGTTTACAGGGCTTGAATCACACAGAATTAACTAATGATTATTTCCCATTGATTCTATGCTAACAGGGACATCTGTAACAATCTGTTAATTGCTAAGGCCTTCAACTTGGACTTCTCTGCACTAGAGGGGGAGGTTTGGAAACGCTACAAAATGAACTGTAGAGTGGCCATTGACTTCACTGTCAATGTATGGGCCACTCTGGTCTACCTCCAGGACTGGTTCAAGTAAGCAATCCTCTTCTCCCCTCAGCCACCATCATTGGGAATTACTTTATGGGGAAACTGAGTGAAATCATTGCTTAGAATCAATGGATTCTGTTGCTATCCTGGATTATAAGGCAGCTTGTTTTCGTATTTTGCTGCAACACTGAGACTATGGGCATATTCATGTGGATTTGTCTCCGAACTTACATATTCCACACAGGAATCTGATTCACATTTCTCTGCATCTGGGGAACAAAATCATTCTGTATTCGATTTGGATTTTGTTGGCATTTCCATTTACAGTGCCCGATTTTACCACAGAAATGGCAAGCATTTATGGCATGTCAATATTTGCATTAATTCCAGAATTGTCACAACTCCTCTTCAATGACCTTGCATCTGCACCACCCCATTCCACATCTTTACACCATGCTTTGAAGACATCAGAATAATTCCAACATTATCAGATGGCATATTCCCAAAATCAGAACCCATCTACTGATTCCTGCTATTTGTCTCAAACTGCTCCGTCTGGGCAATCATCAGCTGTTCTTTAATCCTCTTCTGCTTTGCATCAAACCAATTACTGCTGTATTTGGCAATTTCAAGTTTTCTTCTATACTCTTTGTCTGCCAGTACATCACACTCTACTGAATATGAGAACTAAGCTCAGGACACAAACCCATAACAAATGCAGAAGTGAAACCACTTGCAAAAGTTTTCTCAGGATCTTTGACTCTACTTTGCTGTTTAAAAATCTTCATGTGTCTCTCATGATAGGCATGCACTGACTTTTCCGCCTCTTGTGAAGATCTAAAAATCTTTGCCTATTTAATGTCTTTCTTCTCTTTCAAATGCTCAATCACCTCTTTATATTTGTCAGGAGCCACTTTAGAAGGAGCATTATTAGGAGCAACCCTAGCTGGTTCTTCAGTTGGCCAACCAACCGCAGCCTTACTGTCAGACCACAAAAAACTAGGGACTACAATCTCAAATAACAAGTTCATATCAGATCGAAGCATTTTCGCAATTGTTGTTGACCTATGAACCCTTCTGTTGCACTCCTCAAGTTCCTCTCACAATTTTGGAAATCTTATCATAAAAGCATAAAGATTACCTTTTGTCAAAGGCACATAGTTTCATCCATGTATTTCTCTTAGGGGAAATTCTTAAATTATCCTCACTTCTGAATCACTAGTTTTCACCATTGCTTTCCTCCCTGTCTCCAATGTTTCTTTCTTCCACCTTTCTCTGATTTCTGTAAATCATTCTGCTCCCTTGTCTTTTGAGGCAGATCCTTGATTATAGCTCTTAAGGTTATTAAACCTAGTTCTTTTATTTCATCATTTGTCTAATCCATTTTGTACTTTCTCCTCACATTTTTCACTTTATAGATGTCAATTTCACACTCATCAGCCTGTTCCTCGAGTTTGTCTTGTGCTTCATTTGTACTTCTTGCTGCTTCTTTGATCAAGTATCTCATTTTATCAACATGGTGTGACAATAATCTGATGAGGTCAATTGCCCTGTGTAAAGTGTCCCTAAAATCAAATTTTAAAAGACCAACATTAATGATTCTCTCTTTAGTATTCAATAGCAGCAGTAGTAACAGGCATGCCATTTAAAATTGGAGAGACAGCTGTATTATCTCCACCGGTACTCAGCAAAATCACCATTGCAATCTCTGTGGGGCACTTGCTAATGTGCTCACAACTGTAGGTGCGGCTGGTCCCTGTGCTTGTACACCCATATTACATTCAGCTGCAAACATATCTGACATTACAGGACCAGGTCACTGTTTCTGTACTCCATTTGTATATGAAGGAGGTCTAGAATTCAAACAATCATTTAAAAAGTTATCCTCCTCATCTGAGTCTTGATTTTGTTTCTCTCTGTCTTCCTCACCAGTTTTCTTTTTGTCTTTCGTCTCTTTGACTATTGCAGGAAAACTCTTACTCCCTCCAACATCTCTCCTGTCAATCTCAAACCTTTCACTTTCTTCAACCTTTTCTTTCTCTGTAGCCATCCAATCCCATTTATTCAATGCCTCGAATTTAGTGGGTCTAGGTAATAGGTTTTTATCATTCATAGTTTGTCTCAGGAAATCTAGCTTTCTAATTTTAAAGGTACTCTCTAAAGGAAACTGCAAGTCTTTGTCAGAAGATGCATATTCATGCCATTCAGAAATCTAGGTACACGTACAAAACCCAATGCCCGTCTTCATCTCATATGCAGGAGCTCCCTCAACAGGCAATTTCTGAACATTAGAAGCAGGTACGCTAGGGGCTTTAGGCTTTTTCAATACAAAACCCAACATTTTTTTGCTTAAAACAAACTGAAAACCACACAAAATAAACTAGTGAGCAACAAACAATCCCAAAACAGCTGTGTGAAAGGTCAGCAAATCACAGTGCGACTCTGTCACCAACCAACCAATAACAGCACGACTCAGTGACAACGTATCACCAATCCCAGCATAGCTACTCATCTTACTGACCTATCACAGTGCAATTTCTCTGTGAATAAGGAATCAATAGCACAGCCTTTCACAATGAACTCACACTAAATGAATCAAAACAAACCATGTCTGTTTAACGTAAACAGGAAAAAATTCAACACGCTAAAGTAAGACAAATCCAGAAACAACACCATTGCAGCATTTATAAATCTTAGTTCATTTAACCTTGGTAAATTGAAGTGTATTGAAAAACTATTTTTGGTCAGGCTTTCATCGCCTCTCCTCCCCAACCCCCAAACTCCACCTCCCAGTGCCCAATGGCCCAACTTATTTTGATTTTGGCCTATGTAGCATGAATTCTGAGGCTTGACTAAGGCTTAAAGATTTATGGGCCCAAACTTGAGTATCAAGAGAGTTATCTCCCTACAACAATGCTATTAGACATAGGTTGTGTGAGTATTATGTCTTTCAAGGTTTCCTTATGTATGTAACATTTTATTATTTCAGGGATACTGCCACAATCCAATTGTGATTTTGGCCTCTTAGTTAGATTCCACAAGGTACATGTGAATACCCTCTGCCCTGCACAGCTGGGTCAGAAACTCTTGCAGGGTAATGTATGCATGTGGTCCCCTCACTTTGGCTCTGAGAAGTCAAAGACCTCAACAATGATATAGTTGGACATATTTATTTTCAGTAATCTAGAGTGTAATGTAAGACAAGCACTTGTGGTGATAACAAGTAAAACATTTGCAATTATTAGAAATGCAATTAGGAAAAAAGCTCTAATATTTTAATGGATGGCAACAGAATATTGCATCATATTTTCTGACGAACTCAGAGGTGTAACCCAACTCCATAAATGACATCTCTTCACAGAAACAAGTGCACCTTTCACAAATAAGATAGTTCAAATTCATGGGCAGGTGCTCTTCAGTCCGTTGTGTTGTCCATTACAATCTAATGACCTCTCTTCTCTATCAGCTAAAACCTGTGAGGTTTAATGCACTGTCACTGTTACCTTTTCATTTCTGAAGCTGATCACAAAATGCCCATGAAGAAATTAGAAAATAGTGTGTTAATTCAAAGCAAGCATGTGGCACAGAGCAAATAGTGGGTCAATTCTACACATTTCAAAGCAGAATATAAGCTAATGTTCATCACTGCTAAATGAAGATAAATGCTGAATGAATATGGTAAGGGTTAACATAGCTGGTGTGCACCTAATTTATGCAAGTATTTAAAAAATATCATGGACCGTTAGACCTTCACAACATGAGCATTAGTTAATAACATGACAACATAGTGATTGTAAACAGCTTCTTACCATGGGGAAGGCAGTTAAGATCATAGGTCATGACTCCTAATGATTAGAAACACATGTCAGAATGCCAGTTAGCAGATCAATCAGGAATTCATTGCAAGCTGTATTCTTGATTTAAAATTCCGGGATAGATCGCTATCCCTTGCACAATAATTTTCACAGCTTAAAATTTGTGGGACTTTGGAACTTATCCAGACATCAAAGTTTTGTTAGCAGATATCAATTTACAGAACTCCACTTTGGGACTTGGACATCAACAACCTTTACTCCCAAATAGGGAATGTCAAAAATGGTTCAGGCAATTGATCTTCTAGAAGAATATCCCGGAAATCCAATTGAACTTAATTTTTTTCCTTGTTTTTAATTTGATGACAATGCCATGGTCCTCCCTGCCCTACAAAGACAAGCAATCAGAAGACCTTAAGTTAAAACCTTGGTATTACTGACTGCAGGAGTTAGGCCCATGATTTGTGGTAAGGAAACCTGCTGCATTTCGTAGGTACACATTACAACAATTGCAAATTGGACATCCTTAGATCAGGTGAAATAATGCACGAGTCACTAGCTGGTTTTGAGGTCAACTGGAAATTGGGTGCAAATTGCATGCCTGCTATTTACTGCACTCCTTAGTAGCTGTAATTAGTGGATTTGCAATTTGCACCAACAATTTGTGTGGGAAGAACAATGAGGCCTATATGCAAAATTCATTTGTTCTAAGAGGTCTGTGAAGCAGTTACCATTATAGAGTCTCCCTTCCCTCAAGGTTTTAATACCTGAGGATTTAAATTCTGTGTAGCATAGTAAATATTCACTCTACATTGTTAATTGCGGTTATCTCTATATTTGTAGACCTTAAAATATGTGAATTCACCCCAGGTAGTATCAACATATAACCTAGTCATTTCTATATGTCCATATATTAAACAATATTTGAAGACAGCCCATGAGCATTCATTTATAAGATGCAGAGAATATTCGGTAGAGGTATTCTAAACCCGAGACCAGCGGATATACACCAAAGGATGCATTAAATTGACAGAGAGTCACTGATTTATTCACCTAAATGTGCAAACAAAGGTACCTAAGAGTAGTTTGGAATTTCATAAATTGAGTTCCATGGGACTGGATAGACACAGAAAATTAGTAAAAGCTTGAAATGATGAAGGTCAATGCAGGATATTTGGTTGATGAATTAAAGTGATGCCTTTTCCTATGAATAAACATATTTGTGGGAGTTTTTTTAATTTAAAAGACTTCTCTTTAAAAAAATTCAGGTGTGTTGCCCTGAGGAGTGTAGGGTTTGTGTGAAGAAACATAAAACCACAGCGAAAAAGTAACTATCAAGCAAAGTTCTGTTCACAAGTATTGTAACTTCATAAAGTGTGAACTTCCCTTAACTTTGTAAGTAAAAATTATTATTTTGCACACCCCTACTATTCTTCTAGCTGGTCCTGTAATTAATGAATGCCCATAGCAAAATTCACTCCAGCATGAGCAAGTCAGAAACTTTTACTTAATGGTGTTCCATGACTCCGGAGCAGCAGGCTGACAGAAAGTGGTGGATGGTCCTGGACCTGAGGAAAATGCTACAGTTCACAAGAGGCACTCATTAGGATAAATTATGGTACAAGCTACTCACAATGCTGCAGCACTTATTCTTGGATGCTTCTCCTTGATTGCTGAGGACTCACTGTAAGGATTTGGAAACCCAGAATCCTTTCAGTTTTGGTGAGATCCTTGAGCCTGATCACAGTATGGGAGGGTACAAAGTGATACATACATTTCGGGTACAAAAGTGATACAAACATTTCAAGTCAGGTCAAAAGCATCTACATTTTTCTTGGACACTCATCAACAGATTACTGAATCTAGTAGAATTTAATGTGGCCTGGTGTTGCCCACTATGACTCTGATTACGTGGTGCCGGTGATTAGAGAAGGTGATACCAGGGTGGCATAAGTGGGAAATGTCAGTGGAAATGTTTTTGGTTTTCTCTGCACAAAATTTTAAAACAGGCAATGAGGTAATCCCCAAGGTGACTCCTGACTCATAATGAAGGCCTATGTGAGGTGTTATAGTAGCCATCTAGTGAGTGTTAAGTTTATGAATTCACTCAGGATTTTGTAGTTACGTATTGAGTGGATTACAGACATATAATGAAGCAAATTCAAAAGACAATGTGGAAGAAGCTTCATTGGATTCTGGAGTTCCTCAAGACCTCCAATGCAAATATCAAGGGAAGAAGTCAGCCTCAGATAAATTGTGGAATTACTTTTAAAATATGGAATGGGTCTCTGAAATATTGAATGAGTTGGAATTTTGCTTGTCACTTTTGTAGATATAGTTGTATTATAGGCTCTTAAAAACTAGCTTAGGGGAGCACTTAAGACTTGCTCCATAAGATTGTGGTTGGCCTGGTGCTCAAATGCAGTAGGGTCATGCACAATAACATCATTGCATACTAAAGCTATAAAGCAATAGCTTTGAAAAGGTTTTCATTGAGAAACTGTATGCTATGTAACATTCTGTAATCAAAACAGTCCATAAGTTTCTACCACCTTCTTGGACTGAAATGTCCAGACATTATCCTAGAGGTTATATATTATGTTCCATTTGATTATAGAGTACATAGGTAAGCATATCCTATTTGCAGAGACTGCAAAGACTGTAGTGGAGTGTTGTACCTGCACCTTATCTTAGGTTCCCCACAGTTTGGGATTAGGGGCTCTGGCTCAGTGGTACACAGCAAATACTGCAATGTTAACCCCAACAACCTCACACACCCATATATACTTTGGAGTACATACCCACCGAAATGTGTTTATTGTTTAGCACAAAGAAACTGGACCAGGTCTCTAGCCAATGGTGTTTTAGTATAATTCGACGTCCACACTGCTGTGGGGAATTTGGGGGTTGTACAACAAAGAACAGGAGGAGAGGGTCCAGGGGAGGAAGTTTAAAGACCTGCAAGGAAAAGTATCCCCTTATCCAATACAGTTATAACACAAATTAACTGCTTTTTAATCCTACCAGTGCGAGCAAGTGAATAAAGGTTTGGTTTTGTTCACACTAGGTAGTTTTAACTCCCTATCACTATTCACGTCTTTATTTTATTGCGCTGCGTCCTCACCCGACCACACCTCATACATATGGGATTTTAGCATCCTTAGTAGTGTCGCGCTACCTTCAAAACATCCCAGAGCTCCTTCCTCACATTGAGGAAGTTGTAGCCCTCAGTGGGACTAGGTGTTCCCACTGGGAGGAGAAACCCATATGATGAAGCATGCCACCATAGGTGGGTGAGGGTATTCGCCCTAAAAGGGATCTCTCCCCCGAGGAGATTTGATGAGACATATACCTGATAACTATCAGCTGGTTTTTGTGCGCACTCAGACCCAAGGTTAATTTGTGTTATAACTGTAATTGGGGGTTACCATTAATAGTTTAGGACAACGTTGTGACTCAAACTGGTCTCCCTGAAGTTAACAATGCCAAGGTATACTGGCAAAAAGAATAGCATCTCCCAGAGGACACACTAAAATGAATCAGGAAATTTGGGAGGTCTTCATCTCCATCTCAGGCCTTGCTTGTGCTGACCAATATACTTGGCATCATGGAGCACACACAGAACTATGGCCACTCAGTGGATAGCTTGGCACCTAACTGAAACAGTAGTAGTGTGCCACCAAAAACTTGACACTGCAGTAATAAATGTATCATGAGAAGGCACTGTGTGGCCATGCCTGAATGTCTTACCTCTTGCCTCGGTCCTCCAGCTAGCCTCAACCCTTTCAGACTTCAGTTTCTGTTCTGCTAATGAATCTGAGGACCCACAGTCCCCCACCTGCTTCTCCTTCTTCTTCACTCCCTGTGCTCAATGCTCCTTTGCTCCCATATCTTTGCCCCTTTCCTTGTTTCTTTATTTTTTGTCACTTTTCCATCTTTGCCCCTTTAGAGTTTGGATTTCTGAGGCCATTTGTTTGCCCTTTATTTGCCTTTTTGCCTCCTTTTTCGCACCTTTTTCCTCTCTTTTACCTCACTCTCTGCATGCAAGCTGCTTTAATTTGCACTCTTACTCTCACTCTCTGATCTGTTTCGATTTGCACTGTCCCTATTTCACACTTTTTTTTTCAGCATCTCCTGTCTCTTTGTTTCTCCTT
This sequence comes from Calotriton arnoldi, assembly GCA_963921515.1. Taxonomy (NCBI): domain Eukaryota; kingdom Metazoa; phylum Chordata; class Amphibia; order Caudata; family Salamandridae; genus Calotriton; species Calotriton arnoldi. The sequence continues at coordinate 33,934 of CAWUFW010020159.1, forward strand.
TCTGCCTCTTTTAATCTCAGGCCACCTTTTTGTCACATTTTTCACCCCTGCACCATTTTATGCATTCATCTGCTCCTTCCCCCCATCCTCTCCTGCCTTCTGCCTCCCCTTTTCGCCTGCTGTCCACCCCAACCCCGGTCAGCCCTGGGATCTCACCCCAGGACCGTCTTAACGGTGGCCGCAACGTGGACGTGCAGATGGCATGCCAGAGGCGCACCAAAGGCAAGCCTGTCAATGCTATGCCTGTGCCCAGCACAAACGCCCCTGATCCTCCAATCACCCATCGCAGTCTGAGACACTACTCTACTGAAGCCCTCTGCGTTGTAAATGCCGAACGCCCTTCCCCGTGCAGCAGTTGGGCCTCTGTCAATTACAATCTGGATGACCTCACAGACCAAAACAACAACAACCTCTTGGAGGACATGACCACACTCGGACTCACACAGTGAAGGACTCCACCCATGCTGTCAGACAGACATCTCCTCTACCCCATATTTACCAACTTCAGCAACATCATAGTGGACAAGCCACTCCCCTCAAGTGGATCGATCATGCCCTTGTACACCTCGACTTGCATATCCCCCCACTGATGTGGAATTGCACTTCCCAAAACCACTTGATACAACTGGATTAGGATAACAGAAGGGACTTGGACCACAGAGCTACATGCCAGCCTACTTCAACCACAACACCATGACGACCTATATCGATCCATCACCGATTTCAATGCCTGGATCATCTCATGCGCTTACTTCACAATGCTACTCAAAACTTCCACCACCACATGAGCCAGAATGCAAACGAGCTGGTACAGAGTAGAACTGAGACTTACTGAAAGGCACTACAAGCAACTCAAATGGAGATAGAGACAGAGCCAAAATGAAATCGAAAGAAGTACCTACAAATCAGCCCTCCGGTTACACCATCAGCAAATCAGATTCACCAAACCAAATACATCAAAACAGCTGCAGTGATGCAATGAAAATCTTCGCCATCATGAAGGATTTCACCTCACCCGCTGCCAGCTCCAGACCTGTCACCCTATCACGGGAGATCTGACCCAGCTCTCACTCTACATCAATGATAATTTGAGCAACATCCACAACAATTAAGCCCCTCAGCCGGACACATCCATCCTCTCAACCCTCCAACCGACTGAGACAACCACACCAGAAATAGACATAACCCACCCTCATGGCAACAGAAACTGCTTCGGCCATGTGCTCCATCCACTCAGGAAAACCATCAGATACCTGCCCTAACTTCTTCCTTGCTAGAGGCCTGGACCCCATCTGCTCTGTTCTGACCCCGTTGTTCAACAACTACATCATCACAGCTACCTTCCTGGACACCTGGAAACACACTACTCCCCCCTTCTGAAAAACCACTCAGCAGACCTGAAGATGATGGCCAACTGCTGACCTATCTCCCTTCTCCCCTACCCAGGTAAAGTCAAGGTGAAATTCATCAATAAACAATTGCCGAACCACCTCAACAGCAACAACCTCTAAATCTCTCTCAGTCCGTCTACAGGCCCAACCACAGCACTGAGACCACCCTTATTGCCATTACAGACGACATCTGCCTGATTATGGATAGCTGAGACATCACAGCACTTACCCTGCTCGACTTATCAGCCGTCTTCAACACCTTTCCCACCCCATTCTTATCTACTGCCTCAACGAAGCTGTCATAAGAGGAACGCTCTCTGCTGGATCTTCTCCTTCTTCACCAGACAAACACAGTCAGCCAGGACCAGGAAAACATTAATGATATGGTAACACAAAGTTGATGTGGTTCAATAATAAAAAAACTATGCTATAATCCCAGAAAATAGACATTTCGATATTACTCATCTACATGGTCAAGGGACTGCAGGCACAGAGGAAGCAAAGGAGAATGACCTGCACTGGAAACAACTGGTAGTGGTAATAAGGAACAAACACCAAAAAAACAAAGACTAATCATAGCCAGGTTTAACCAAAGAGCAAAGACACAAAAGAAACAACAAACGTATGCAAGGGACGAAGTAGTGAACAATGGCACGAAAGAAAGGAAACTCACAAACCCTCAAAAAATTGCCAAGCAGTATGCTTCTACTCCAGGCCATGTCTGTCAATACTAATCGTGACCATCAACACGAAGGAGAAGTTCATATTCCTTTAAGTGGGCACCATATTGTTTGGGATTGTTTTATGCCCATACTTTGTATTGCAAAAGGAGGCTCCCATCTTAGAATGGGTTCAAAATGATTGCACCACAATGCCTTGCTCTCCCACATTCCCATACTCAACACCAGATCCTCACACTTCCTATTCGTCTAACCAAGATTTGCTGTCCATCTCCACTCCACTGAACCCGACATTAAACAACTGCTGCCTGGTGCAAAGAAAGTGTGGTACTTGACAGGATGATCTCTGCCTTCAAATGGTCAATACGGGCTACCAACTCTAATCAAGGTGGTTTGTGACTTGTCTTTGAGTCAGCGAGGCCAACAAACTAAGCTAAACAATATTTTATGTGAAGTTCACCAGTTCTCTCAGCCAGTGTGCATTTACAGGAGGCCTTGGGTGGATACCATCTTTATCAGGAATTGTATCAGTTATCTCCAGATGATACACAGATCCTACTGACAAATGAAACATTAAAAATAGAGCGTGTCCATGGAGGAAGTGGAGCGCAGGAAACAGTGCAGGAGACAGAGAAGAAGAGAAAAAGAAAGAGATGAAAAGGTATGGGGACACTTGCAGAAAGGGAGAGCAAGAATGAGACTGAGAAGCATAAAATGTATAACGGGGGATGCAAAGAAAAAAGTCAATGTGAGAATGTAAAAAAGTGGAGAGTGAGGGACAAAGGTAAACTACTGATCTAAGGACAAAGGGTGAGGGAGAGCGAGAGACAGAGAGCTAGAGAGACAGACGGGAGGAGAGAGAGAGAGAGAACGAGCGAGAGAGAGAGAGAGAGAGACGAGGAATGTATAGAAGGAATTAACTAGGCATTGCAGAAATATCAGATGTATAAGGACAAAGATTACTGATGAAAGAGAAAAAGAGAAAGCGAGAAAGAGAGAGGGGGCATAGAAATAATCTGGAGATATTGCATTGCTGATGAAATATGTATTTATTTATGTTTATTTACTTATTATATTGTTCCATAAGGCACTGTATTGTCATCTTTGAGAGATAGAATTAAATGCTGCATGGAGGCAGAAAAAGACAAAAAGTGCAGCTGGAGATTACAAGAAACTGGGGTCACAGTAAGATGAGACAGAGCTAAACTGTGCGTTCATGAGAAAAAGCTACATAGCAAATAGAGAGAGAGGGCAGAGTGCAGTCCTGGGAATGTAAACAGAAAACACACGAAGGTCTAGAAATTGAGGGTCTCATTTCTAAAAAGTGTTTCATCGCTGCGGTAAAACAGCAATGCAACACTTTTCACTGCGCCCTCCTTGCGACACCATGGATGTGCCGTATTTACTGTATGTGCAATGAATGACAGATGCGTCAGGAATCCTGATGTATCTGTTGGCGCAAAACTCACGCATTGCTGGAGTTGTGTCGTAATGACGCAACTCCAGCAAAGCATGGGGGATGCCTATACACATTGCATTGCCTCACCCTTACGCCTGCTATGAGGCAGATGCAAGGTTTTGACATAGTGGCGTCCTAGAAGTGGCGCAGTGAAATAGATTTCTACAGGGCTTTCTTGCGGGGTAACGCCCACCCTGCATACCTTATACCTGACGCAGATATAATGTGGCGCAGGGGTTTACAAAGTGACGCATCTGCCTAGATGCGTCGCTTTGTAAATATGGTGCAACGTGGCACATTGTTTAGGCCGTCGCTGCGTCACGAAAAGTGACACAACGGCGATGCAAAAGTGTTGCAAGGGGCTCATAAATAAGCCCCTCAGTGAGAAGAGGGACTTTAAGGGGGGGGGAAAGAATCATGTTGGACCATAATGATAATTATGCAGTGAAGGAGACCAGGGGCAGGAGGGCCCGAAAGACATTGAGGAAAGATAGATTGACAGACAAGTAGTACATTGAGGGAAAGGTTAGGCAGGACATGAGGGAGGCATGTTGACAGAAACAGAAGAGAAAGAAACAAGTTTCACGACAGAAGACAGAGAGAGAAAGAAAGAGAGAGAAAACTGGAGGAAATGGAAATGAGAGTCTGTAGATAAAGGGCTTGAAGAAGGAGATGTAAAAAAAGATAAATGAAAGAAAGAAATGAATACAAAAGGTTAAGGAGGTAAACTACAGATAAGCAACTTCCACCGAATAGGGTAGAAAATAAATAGCATCAACAGAGGTTAGCGGACAGTGGACAAAGAAGGTGCAAAAAGAGAAAAAGAGGAACGAGAACATACGAGGCAGGATTGTCAAGACGGAATATTTCTTTGATTGTTAATGGCTGCACACCCGTCAACTCATGCCTCAGCGGCCTTTGATGAGAGCTGCTTGCAATGGCTCTGCATCGACTCCTATGCAGAAGCAGTACGCCATAGATCAAATCCAAAATGTTTCAATTATGCTGAGATTTGCTAAATGTAGCAAATGGTAAATGAGTGTAAAATGAGGGCTCCTGGGGGTGGCATTCATAGAATGTCCACCCCCGGGCAGCTTCGGGCTGATAGCACAGTCCAGGACGGTAAGCAGTCCTGATTGGCTGGCGGCTAGCGCGAGCTATCAGGAGCTCGAAATTATCGTTGCGCACACAGTTGAAGTGCGGTGTGAGGTAGGGACATTGTTTTGGTGGCGTCGCTTGTAAATTATTTATTATATTTAGCGCGTTAGCGCGAGGGTAGCAGCAGCTTCTGTCAGGGAAGCCCTGTGCTTGCTGTGTGAAGCCGGGAGGGATGATTTAATTGTCCCCGGCGTTTTGTTTGAGGCGTGGGTGGGCTTTGAGAGGCAGAAGAGAAAGGCAGCAAGCGGTGTGGCAGCAGCTGTTACTGCTTTGGAGGCTAGTGAAGGCTCCCCTGTCACCTCCCACAGAGTGTGTGAAGATTTAGGCTCTAAATACCTCTGCCACTTCTAGTTTCCTCGGCTCTTCAAAGAGAAGGAGGGGCAGGCCTCGCACACGTGCAGTGCCAAGCTCTCCCCACTCAAAGAGAAGAGTAATTAAAGGAGCCAAACTGATTAAAAAGGAGAGTGCTAATTTTAAAGATAGCTCAAGTTCTCCCCCTAGTGGCCGGTTGGAACAAAAGAAAGTTTTCCATAGCCTGCAAAACAAAGAAGTGTTAAAAAAAAAAAAAAAAAAAAAAAAATATATATATATATATATATATATATTTTTTGGCAGAAAACGACAAAACACAGCAAATTCAAATATGGCAATTTCTGCAGAAAGGTGCGTGTCAGCTATGGTCTCGAGTGAAACAGGTGATATAGTTTGGCAGACAGGTCATACACCAATTAATTAGGAAAATTCAAGTAAAGTATTTAAACCAAATGCTGCCTTTTTAACTAATAATTCAGGGCGTGCAGAGCTAGATAAGGACAAAGAAGTTTCAGTTAAGATACTCAAAAAATAAAAGCACCGGTCCTGTTAACATTGTTAATGACTCAGAATCAGAAGGGCAGTAGGTCGGGATAACTAAAGAAATTAACAACGAATAAGATTAGTTAATTTGAGGAGCAAAAAGGTTCCTGCGGCTACAAGTTCAAGCGTTTTGCGGTCCACCGAGGGAGAGATGCTGCCAAGCAAAATAAAGGGCAGTAAAGAAGTTTTGAACAGGCATCTAACGTCCTGCACCATAAGAAGCAAAGAAGGGGAGAATTTTCAGGCGAATTTTCCCACACCGATGGATCTAAAAGAGCGTCACTCTATGCTAGAGCGATAAATTGGAAAGTATACGATGGTGGAATAGGTGACGGGGAATGTCCGAGTGGAAGTAGGAGGGGAGGAAGGGAGCAAGGTATTGGGGTGGTAGGCGAATTTCAGGGTGATGATGACTGAGTCTTTGGAAGAAGGGGAAATTGAGGATGACGGAACATTTGAAGTCACACAAGAATGGTCTGCGGGTAAAGGGGGTTTACTAAAAATGTCTCTAGAGGTTATTTTTCACAGGATAAAGAAAATGAAAGTTTTCATGGCAGACCAGGCGACAAACATCAATAATCGGTGAAGAAGAAGAGGCCAAAACGTGAGGCGATCGCTTCAATAGGAACAGGTACGGTCCAAAAAAGGATATCTAATAATAAGTTGTGTGTTGACAAGAATGTGGGAACAGAAAGTGGACATAAAAGTGTAAACACTGTTAACGATACAGATAAGCAGGTGGTTAATGAAGGTGAGAATGGTGATGCTAAAGTTAAGGTTATAGAGAGCGCTGACAAGGTTGATAAAACAAATGGTGACACTACAATTAAATCGAATCTAAGACGTTTGCTCTACATGGGGTTATCAATGCCCTTGGGTTCGCATTCAAATAAGGCACCAAAGAAAAGATTTGGAAGGGAGAATTTATAGATGTTTTTCAAGCTCTTTCATAGAGAAATACAGTCAAAGGAAGGCTCAAGGTGAGGAAGCTTGGGAGTTGGCAAGAAGCCCAAGGGTGCCAAATAACATCGATTCATGGACATCGGTTTTCCTCATTTTTGCAAGTGTGTATTGCGGAAAGTTCCCTGAAATATCAGTGGCGATATTCGGCCCTGTCAGAACAGACCCACCTCGGGGGGAGGTAGGCATGTGGATTAAAAAAAAAATCAAACAGTTGTATCTGGTGCCTGCTGGAACTTTAACAAGGGATACTGTCAGAGAAACCCCTGTAATATAAACATGAGTGCTCCAGGTGTGGCAGAAAACATCCCATTCTGCAATGCTTCGGGGATCAGTTCAATTGTGGGGGTGTTAACCAGAACAGAGGGAGAGGCTATGCTTTTCAGCCTGGGAACAAGGGGTTTTTACACCAATTATTGTTGAAGCTTTGTGCCATTGTTTAAAGTTTTATCCTGAAACAAACGAAGCAACAATGTTGGAATGGGGGTTCAGAGAGGGGTTTAGGCCAGGTTATCAGGGGCCTAGATATCGTAGATTTGCTAAGAACTTAAAATCGGCAACGAATTTCCTCAAATTGTGAGAAAGAAGCTTTTCACAGAAGTAGGTGAAGGGAGGATGGCGGGTCCGTTTTGTGGCATGGCCACTACAAGATCTCATTGTTTTCCCTTTAGGCGTAATTCCCAAGAAAGCAGAAGGTGAATTCAGAATGATTCAGCACTTATCATGGCCTCAAGGTCTCTCGGTTAACGACTTTATAGCCAGAGAGGATACCGTGGTCAAATTTGCTTCGGTAGATACAGCATTAGGCATGATAAGAAAGATGGGTGCAAAAACAGAACTGGCTAAATGTGATATCCAGTCGGCCTGTTGGCTTTTACCGGTACACCCATCAGATTTCTCCTTGCTGGGTATCTATTTTGAAAGAAATTTCTTCGTGGATAAAGCTCTTCCATGGGTTGCGCAATATCTTGCAAGCTATTTGAATCTTTTAGCAATTTTTTACAGTGGTGTTTCTCTTTTCGAACTGGACACACAGCAGTGACAAATTATCTAGATGATTTTTTATTTATGGGAACTGAAGGCTCTCAGCAGTGTGAGTTGGCATTAAGAGAATTTGAAGTGGTAGCGAAAGAGTTGGGGGTACCACTAGCCGAGGGGAAAAACTGAAGGTCCTAGTTGTCGTCTAACATACCTAGGCATTGAAATAGATACAGAAAAATGGAAGCGAAACTTCCGCACAAGAAATACTAGAACTGACAAGATTTCTAGAGTACGCAAAGAAAGCTCATAAGTTGACATTATCTGAGGTTCAATGCTTATGGGGCCATCTAAATTTCACTTGCAGAGTAGTGAAGGCGGGCAGAATATTTTGTAGACGTCTTGGTTTTTCCATGTCAGGTGTTAGGCTGCCACACCACAGAATCAGGATCACTGCTAGCATGAGAGCGGACTTTGAAGTGTGGCTAATGTTCTTTAAAAAATTTAATTGGGACGGTAAATGGTGCACAGAACAATGGCCAGCCAATTGGATTTCAGAGAAGAAAAGCATTGCATTCCTTGAATTGTTCCAAGAATAGTTGCATTGGCTGTTGGGGGTAAGCAGTTAGCGAACAGGTCAGTGTTATTTCATGTTGATAATAGAACAGTAGTGGACTTGGTAAATGGTCAGAGAGCCAAGGACAAACAGTTACTGAAGCTATTACAAAGATTCATGTTAGATTGCTTAATGCTAACATTGTTTTCAAAGTCAGACATATACCGGGAGGTAAATAACATTGCAGATGCTCTATCTCGTTTTCGGTGGCAGAGATTCCGTGGTTTGGTGCCCGGAGCGGATCTGCAGAAGACTTGGGTGCCCAGTGAGGTATGGGATTTTGCACACTGAAAACTCTCTGGCAAACTCTCTGGCAAAAAGCACCAAATTAGCCTACAGGAGAGCATGGCTAGAGTTTTTAGATTCAGGTGCTTCTTATAGAGCTCACACCACTGAAGGTTTAATGAAACGTAGGAATTACATAATTAAATTCATCATGAACAACATAGAAAGGAACATTTCTTCTACAACAGTAGCAGGGAAATTAGCATGAGTGTCCTTTTACAGGAAGTTCTTTTGGGGATACGAACCCTCAGCAGGGGAAATGGGTAGGAGAATTCTTCAAGGATGGGCAAAAATGAAAAAGAGAGGACAATTTTAACGAGAACCAATCTCTTTAAAATTACTGTATAGCATAACAAAAGGTTTGCATGTAATTTGTTTTTCTGAATTCGAATATCATTTATTCAAGTTATGCATGATTTGGCTCTCTTTGGTGCTTTAAGAATTACTGAATTGTTAAGTAAAGCACTCAATGATGACCTCAAAGTAAAAAATGTTTCTCTTGTTAAAGATTCTATATGTATGTTTCTCGAACGTTCCAAAACGGATCAAGTTGGTAAGGGTGTCAGAGTATTTTTGCAACGTAGTAAGGGCAAATATGCCCTATAAGAACTTGGTCAGGGAGGCGCTACTTCACAATTTGTTTCAGACATAAAGATGGCTCACCACTCAATGCTTCACAATTACTGTCAATCTTAAGGAAGACTTTCAACAGTTTGGGGGAAAACCCTTTCAATTTTGGTACCCACTCATTTCGAATTGGTGGGGCCTCAGAAGCTGCCAGGTGGGGGTTTTCTCTCAGCGATGTAAAGAAATTGGGGCGTTAGTCTTCGGTCTGTTGCCTAAGATATATTAGAGATTTAGATACCGACATACACGACCAAGTATATTAATTGTTATTTCTTTTCAGGCTCGGCGGCAAGTTTCTCATTGTCGCATAAACAAGTTTGGATAATTGGACATTCATTCGTTAAGTGGGCTGCAAAGCAAGCGGAGAAGAGTCATTTTGGAAAGAATTACGGTTTTCGTTCAGATGAGGTTTCTTTGGTTTGGGGAAAGCGGCATGAAGTGGGGCCAATTAATGCCTTTGATGAGTGAATTGTCTTTTAAGAATAAACCTGAAGCCATTTTGATTCACCTCGGAGAAAATTACTTAGTGCAGCTCTCAAGTTTAGGGTTGGTTATGGAAATTAAAACTGATTTAGAAATATTAGCAAAAAGTTGGGGCAAATCAAAAATCATTTTGACAGCGTTGATGCGACGCTGAGTCTGGAGAGGGGCTGAGAGATTCACGGCAGTAGAAAGAGTGAGAAGAAAAGCGAATAGGGATTTACACCGTTTTTGTTCAATTAATAGTTTTATTGGTTAGCACATAGTGAAATTACAAAAGAAGACTATCAATTTTTCCGGTATGATGGTGTACATCTATCTTTTATTGGCAATAAGATTTACATTTTGAATAGAAAAGAAATGATTACAAAAATTATACAGGGAAAAAGCCTGGTGTTGATGATAAGCTGTTGGGCGACAGCTTCAAAATTCATTAGTGGTCAGGAATAAGTTTTTTCGTTTCCCTCCTACCTCCATTCTTCCCCCCCCTTTTTTGCTATCCTCTCATTCCTCCTCCCTCCCCCCTCCACCACCCCTCCTACCCTAATCAATAAAACTTTATCACTTAGCAAATAGAATTCTACTGGTTTCATTTCACTCTGGCTAAGTCCATTGTTTTCATCATAAGTTCAGGATATTTGAAAGAAATAAGTATTTCACCTGTTTGGCGACAGCGTGTGTTTGTATATAACAAAGATATCAGAACAAAAGTTGAGGATATTTTGTATATTTGAATGAAATAAGTATTTCACCTGTTTGGCGACAGCGTGTGTTTGTATATAACAAAGATATCAGAACAAAAGTTGAGGATATTTTGAATATTTGAATGAATAAAGTATTTCACCTGTTTGGCGACAGTGTGTGTTGGATATAACAGGATATCAGAACAAAAGTTTTCGTTATTAGTAAGTAACGGGGGACAGGAAAAACTCCTGGGTCAGGGTTTTTCCTGGTGGCAGAATTGGAGGAGATCAAGACAGGCAGGAAGGGTTGGGGGCCATTCTGAACAGCTTCGGACAGAGGGAAACAGGGGAGCGAGGTAGGAGGCAAGAGGTAGGCAGGAGACGTAGATAGGGGTTGGGGAGGAGGATTAGTCAGAACAATGTTGGGGAAGTTTGTGTGGGGAATTGTTTTACGGGTGGGGGGTGATAGAATTGAATATGTATTAGTGAGGCCTGATTATGATATATGTACTAAATGAGAATGCTTACCTGTCCAATAAAGCGGCCTTTTACCCCACATTGGCCTGAGGATGTGCTTATTGCCCGATGAGGGCTCCTGGGGGTGGCATTCATAGAATGTCCACCCCCGGGCAGCTTCGGGCTGATAGCACAGTCCAGGACGGTAAGCAGTCCTGATTGGCTGGCGGCTAGCGCGAGCTATCAGGAGCTCGAAATTATCGTTGCGCACACAGTTGAAGTGCGGTGTGAGGTAGGGACATTGTTTTGGTCCCGCCCACCCACCCTTAGAAGAAGTATCGTTCAGCGAGGGCAGTATATTCACAAGACTAGCGAATTCTTGGTGGTTGTCGCTTGGACAGGTGGCAGAATTGGAGGAGATCAAGACAGGCAGGAAGGGTTGGGGGCCATTCTGAACAGCTTCGGACAGAGGGAAACAGGGGAGCGAGGTAGGAGGCAAGAGGTAGGCAGGAGACGTAGATAGGGGTTGGGGAGGAGGATTAGTCAGAACAATGTTGGGGAAGTTTGTGTGGGGAATTGTTTTACGGGTGGGGGGTGATAGAATTGAATATGTATTAGTGAGGCCTGATTATGATATATGTACTAAATGAGAATGCTTACCTGTCCAATAAAGCGGCCTTTTACCCCACATTGGCCTGAGGATGTGCTTATTGCCCGATGACAAAATTAGGATTGCCGAATTTTTGGCACGTAGTTCACTTTAAACTAGAATAAACTCAGAATGAAACATCAAAACACAATTTAATTAGCCTTTTATAATTTCCAATCAAGACATACCTGAACAAAACAAACTTCACGTCAGTTTCAATTCTATTGAAAGTTAGCCCTCGGTTTTAATTCGTAAACAACATTACTTCCTTCTCTATTAAACCATTACATGCACAACGAGAATTGATTGCAGAAGTAATAAAATGTGCCAAGTTTGACATATTATGAAGCCAGAAAAGAGTTAAAAGACATTCAATTTGAAATGGCCCCATCATTTTTTGAAGCAAAGAGAAGGCTTCCTATGAAAATGGGAATACATTTGCCCTATGTGAAGAATAATTATATGAACATAATTTCATCATAATATAGTTAAAATAATTCATTAAATTATTTTCAAATATTGTCAAATACTGTGCAAATGTGCGGGAAATGCTTTCTGATAAAAAGCACAATTTATCCTCACTAGATGTCCAGTGATCACCTATTAAACATATCAATAAATTCACCTGTAATGTTCTTAGAGGCAGACATACTAATAAAATGTGATAAAGCCTATCTTTTTCAGAGACATTTTGCCAGGCCTCCTGAACACCCTTCTGAGTGCTTGTCCTTCTGCTACACTCTTGAAATCCCTGCGTAATCACTCAGCAGGTGATAACGTACACATTGTTTTAAATTGGGAGAAAATGGTGGAGTGGCTTTAAAGAGGGGTGCCCTACGAAGCGCATCTAGAAGCCTCCAAAAGTGGCAAGACCTAGGAATCCAGGGCTATGGCCTCTGAATATAAAAAAGAATCCTGTATTGGACACATTGATGGAAAAGTGCCTTACTAGACAAAGACTAACCGAAAACAGCGAGCAACAAGATATTCATTTAACACTTTACATATCACCATTACGCTGGGCCACGAAAAATAAAACACTTGACAAAGTAAAATTTGAAAGTAAGCTTGACTGTTTGCTATGGCTTCCCTTGAAGTGTAAAGTGTACAAAGGGGTTAACTTATTTATTCAGTTGATTAGTAGCTTAGGCCCTGGGACACCATTGGTAAGCATCAGTAGTGACAGTGGTGTTTCGTCTAGGCTTCAGCAAAATTTAAATTACACCGGCGTAATTCGAGCAATTTCAGTAATTTTCATTACGCTTGCCTCGCAAAATTCCCAAAAGTATGCCATTATGCGACTTTACGTAATTACACGCTATTTGCAATAAAAATTTAAAGTGACTGTGCAATTCCGAGTAAAGGTTTACCACAAACACATGGGAACGGAAGAATGCGAGCAGCTGTTGTTTGTGGTGCTTCTGTTTAAATGCATCCTCTTGCAAAACATTGATGCAGGGACGCATTTTACACTGAAATATAGTACAAAATGATGAAATTGCATTTGCAGAACTACGCATAAATTCTTGTAATTTTGTCGTAGGTTGACGTATTTACACAATGCAAAAATGATGTGAATTTCACACACCCCTAGTTTCCTCTCTTTGTCAACAGGAGGAGTTCCAGTGACTTTGCGCTGTAGCTCTCTGGCCAATGACATGCAGGAAGGTAAGGTTTTTTTCACTTCAGCTAATGAAGGACAGAAGTACAGGGCCCAAGATGGACCTGGTTAATGTTCATTTTGTTTGCCATGATACTTAGGCCCTCGTTATGAGGTGTCCTGGAAATGGCCAATACTTCCTCATCCTGGGAGTCACCTATAGCAAGGATACTAGTAAATCCAGGGCACGGTAAAGACGGCCCATTGTGAGTTGAACCTTGAGGATCTATTAATAAATGTGGAATTACTGGGGGAACCAGTAATTCTGTGCCTGATTTCCCATGTAAATCCTAATTTTTACTCAAGCTTTCACCTGGAGATTTCTGCTGCTTTTATAAACTGAAAGGACTCTTAGGGGCCCTATGGCGCAGAGGTTGATTTTGTAGTATTTATTTCTTTGTTTTGAATAAGATACATCGGATACCATTGGCTATTGTTCTTACAAATACTTTTTCCGTGATGGATTTCCTAGTTAATGGCTTCTTAATTAATGATTTCACATCTTCAATGATTTTTCTGATGTATTTTCGTTTTGATTTGGGCCACCAAAATGAAGGTCATTCAGAGCATTATGGGTGACTGATCAGAAACCCCTTCGATTGTACTCTCATCACACAGAAGTTACATTTCATTCTCATTCAGCACTTGCCTCACAGCCTCAGTCCTATGCTGTCGCTTCTAAACTGAGTAAAAGCCACATAGTAAACCCAGGGGAATGGCTTGGGGGGTGGTTGAGGGTCTGATAAAAAGTTGGTTGCAGGGGCATTCAGTCTGTATAGTGAGGGGTCTTGCCATTTTTCACCAGGAGTGTTTACATACACACAGACTAAAACGCACAAGCACTCTCTCCCTCGCTCTGTTTTGAAAGTCCTAAAAAATGTAGGTTATTTTACAAAGTATTATGTTTTCTCTCACTTAGTACTCCTACCAATACACACTCCTCTCCCTTTCCACTGCCTCTAAAGCCCCCCTCATTCACCCTGCTTGTTACGTAATGTATTTTAAAACATAGGGGCATATTAGCAAGACCGGCGATAAAATTATCGCCGTTTTAGCGGCAGGAAACTGCCGCTAAAACGGCGATAATGGGCTTGCTAATATGCGTTATAGAATTCAATAGAAGCCCAGGTTAGATGTGCAGGACATCTAACCTGGGCTTCTATTAGAATTCCATAACGCATATTAGCAAGCCCATTATCGCCGTTTTAGCGGCAGTTTCCTGCCGCTAAAACGGCGATAATTTTATCGCCGGTCTTGCTAATATGCCCCATAGTTTGATTGTTGGAAAATATGACGCTCCCCCCGTCCCCTTATCGCTACTGGCCAAGCTACGCTCCTGAGTAAATCAGATAGTAAAACACTTCCGCAACCCTTTTGTAAGATATCTGCATGGGATATAAGGTTTTTTTTTCACTAAGTCAGTCGTTTGCAACCTTACATTTTGGGCTCGTCAGTCTGACAGACCATCTGCTCATTTACAAAACGCCTTGAAATGCCAGTTACTTTAATTCACTTTTTGCCAACTTTATTTTGCCAAACTGATTAGTCTAAATCTTCCCAGGAGCGAAGTTCAGCCTATCCACACAGTGCTGCTCTGAACCCAGGTAACAGACTTTTCCTGAAACGCTGGGCTTTTTAACGGAGATTGACGCAAGCACTGATTTTTTTTTTTTTCTTCCACTGAATCAATCTATCAATTTTCAGACCCGTTTGAGTAAGCGAGGCTCATTAATCTTGAGGTGTTTAATTACCATTGACCACTCCACAGCACCACGAAGAAGGACACTTCACTGATCGACGTTGTGCTTGCTTTGCCATTAGCGTCCTGTAAGCAGAAAGAAGGGGAGGGCTTTTTTTCCCCACATTCCTGACTTTGAACTTTTTTTCAATTATCCCACCAGATGTCAAAGGCAGCGAGTTTTTCTTTCGACGAACTGCATAAGACAGCGTAACAAATGAATACAAATGAAGTCATTCCTGAGTGGCTCCGTCTGCTTTGGAAATGAGGCTTGGACGCTCCAAAACGTGGCCACGCGCCATACTATTAGGCTCGCCTCCAAATGGAGGCGCGCAGGTAACGTACGGCTCCATTAACTCTCGTCAGGCAGGCACGCGTCCAAAAAGCAACCCTACCCTAGCGGCACGTTCCCCGGTGGTCAACTGCTTGCTATTGAAGGAGTGAACTGCGGGGTTCTTTCATTGTGCAGGAGACTTTAAAAAGTAACACGTCCGAGGCGAACTCCTGCGAGGTGGGGCCCACTTTACAATCTTGCACGTCACTTGTTAAGCACGGAGAACAAGGCCCGTAATTTTTGTTTACAATGGGTAATCAGTATGCATTAATAATCTTGAAACCAAGCACTGCACATCAGCAGGCAGCGGCAAGTGTCTTTCCTCCGTAATCAACGGGAATATTATTAGGTAATAACAAACGCTATTCATCTTCATAATAGCGCGATGACAGCCTGTTTAAAATAACAAACGACTATTTCCTCTTGACTTCAACAGTGTGAACGTGACCTTCAGATATGGTGTGAGCCAGAGCGGCCACTTTTCAAAGACTCGCTTACCTCCTTCAATAATATGAAGGCATTTTATTCTAGTTATCTAAACAATGGCCCTTTATAAATTCTGGGGCTTATGCAAGGCTGCTCACACGCCATAGCCTTAGCAATATAAAAGGTGTATATGGATTTTTATCACTAGTAAATTTAGTCTTAATATTGGACTTTTTTCACTAAAATGCCAGGCTAGCAAAAGCGACGTGATGTACTGTTCGACCCTTGATGACATCAAGTTATTACCGCTTATTCCTTCCTTAGCGCTCAAAGACCGCCTTCAGGGCCGGACTGGCTACCGGGCGTTTTGGTGTGCTGCCGAGCTGGGGGCTTATTGCACTGCGATGGGGGCTGATTTCGTTGATGGGGACCTGCGTGAGCTTCGAAATAAACAAAGCAAAACAAATGTTTTTAAGCACACGCAGGTCCCCATCAACGAAATCAGCACCCAGCTTGGCAGCACACCAAAACGCCCGGTAGCCAGTCCGGCCCTGACCGCCTTAATTTGTGCATACTGCATCTGGCAGCTATTATTAAACTGGATGCAGGATCTGGGCTAGACTAGATGAAATATGCTGAATATATCCTGGTGTAATTTGCCAACACAACAAGATGATGGACGGAGCGCTGAAACTTTTCAACCACTCACCCCAGTCACAGATCTGGGTTTAATCCATCAATCTTTTGCTCACTATTACACCCCAGTATTGACCCAGCCACATGCAAATCAGCCTTGACCCTGTTCCTCATGGGATCAGTCCAGCCCGAACTGCCAGGCCAGGTCCTCCCTGGACCGGAAACAAACATCCTGGGACCGGTTTTGAGGCATCACCCCTCATCAGCCAGGCTAGCTTGAATCCAGTGGCACAGCGAGCAAGTGAATAATTTGCCAATCCTGGGACACAGCAGCAGCACCCACACCTTGTGGGCTTTACGTTTGGAGAACCGACCTGCAGGTAGTGAGGGGGCTTTCTTTTTTTCAAATCCAGCTGGGCACAACAGAACGGCCTGATTTAAAAGTTCATCTGCTTTCCGTTTGTTCAAGTATCAACCTTGCTGGGTGGGTTCTGGCGTCTAACATCTAGATGCCAATGTAATGGCAGGAAACAAGCTTATTATCACTTCACAAGTACTTAAGAGAAACTATGTTTTGGAAGCAGGTTTTCGACTCTGTTCAACCCCTGTATGTAAGAGATACACATGACTGCAAGAATGCCATACCTATCTGTCTGCATGAGTAATTACACAAATAATGATTTAAGAGCGCTTCCTAATTTTAGATTTAGTTTCTTTTATAGTTCTACTCATCCCATTATGGCGTATGGGTGCTTTACATTACATTACACACACATAGATTATAAAGAGAAAATAAATCATACAAGTATGTAAATCAATGTACAGGAAATGTTCATAAGACAATGAGGGTTACAAGGTGTAGGAGTCACATATCTCCTATACAGGTCAGCATTATATGTTAAGAGTGCATGGGTAGGAGAAATACAAAGTCATGATTTAAAACATAACCCAGTGTTTGGGGATGCCTGTACTAATACAACTTTATTACTACCTAAAGGAGCAAGTTTTAGCAACTTTAGAATAATGGCAGATTGAGAAAAAAAGGTTCTAAATCCATGCCTTGCAGTTTGCACACAGCTCATTGATGTTGGCTCATGGCTCACTTTGCTATATTAGATATTAGAAGGATTGAAACTTATGAACTGCAAGTAACAAAAGGATCTCTGCATCTAAAGCAGTAACCCACTTACCTAGCTACATAAAATACAAATCTGTGATTGGAATTTTAGACTATGTGCTTGGAAGCAGGGACATTAACCCTCTGTGCTACTTTAGGAGTTACAACTGTAACTTGACAAAACAAATATCTTTACAGAAAGTGTATTTATCACCAGAGTTCTGTAGCAGGTATTATAATCCCCTGAAAATTGTTACGCTCAAAAAGATTTCTATAGCAGGTGTCTTAACCCGTAAGATATTTTAAAATGCAGCCACATTGTGACCAATTAAGCAAGCCAGCACAACTTTGTTTTCACATTTGTCCTTACTGTCGATTTCTTTGTGGCAGAGTTTAAAAAAATAAATGTTTGCGTTGAGCGTCAGACTACACTTTTCATGACTGTGCCCCTCATGACTCCATCCCTTGTGACTATACTCACTCGATGCTGCCACACCTTGACCCCTAATTTATGGGTTCTCAGAGTAAATTATTTCTATTTCCAGCACTGTTTGTTGACGAACCAGGCATGGATAAGGAGTGAGAAGAAAATAAAATAAATGCTTCTTAGAACCCTATTTACTTCCTGTTTCCTGCTACTATCTGCATGATGGGTATAATAGCTCTCAAGCTGAGTGCCCGCTAGTGAGGTCTGAGTGTGATCTACAGGTTGCATGTTTCAATCTTGACAATGTATACTCAGCCATTAATTATTCTGAGAACTGTAAAATAAGTTCCAATATTAATTGTGTAATCATAACAGAATTTATTTAAAAGAATCTGCGCGTGGAGCATTTTGGATAAAAGTGCTATCTAAATAAGAGATTATTATTATTGTTGCCCAGTCCACGCCCCATGAGCAGTGGTGGTGAGATATGTGCCAAAAGGCAAACCCTGGGCAATAGGTGATTCCCTTGGGTAATGCTAATTCATGTCGAGGTACATTATTTTGGTGTTCAGAATGCTGGTTTGTGTTTTTCGGTGTGTTGATAGGAGAGTATTTCCAGGGCTTTAAGAGGATCGGGTTTCTCTGGGTCTCAGACCCAGTAACGGACATTGAAACAGACCCCTATCGGGCCCTATATTCATGTCCTTAACTTTACCTGTAAATAACATTAGTCGATTTCTGAGCATCTGATGTAAAAAGTAAGGTAATTCAAATCAGAGATTTAGTTCCTGTTTATATTTTACGTTTTACTTAATCTTTTACCTGGTCGGGTGGCAGTCTATAGCAGTGGTACTCAAAGTACAGCCCGTGGGCCGCAACGGGCCCAGCAGACCTTTCCTTGCAGCCCGCTGATCTTCTGGGACCAATCGTAAACCGAGAAAGAAATTTGCTCCAGAAAAGTTGTTGGCTTTTTCTGGTAGCCCAGCCCATCAACAGTTGAGGAGAGGATATGGTCTAACAGCTAGGACGGTCAACCTCAAATATGGGGAACCGGGTTCAAGTCTCCACAACGACGCTCAACATTATGTGATTCTGGGCAAATCACTTAATCTCCCCGTGCCTAACAAAATAAATGAATGTGTCCTTAACACAACTGGTGCTCATGTAAAACGCTCTGATACCCGACACCTTTGGGTCAAGTTCGCGCTATATAAAACACACAAAAAAAAACTGTGTCATGTCATTCTGGGCTTTGTTTCTTTAGGGGTTGATTACAAGTTTGACAGTCCATGGCATGGCCAAACTCGAGGTGTAGGTGCAGTGGCGGTCGGGTACCGCCACACCAGGGGTCCGACCACCGTATTACAAGTATGGCAGTCCAACCTCCAGACAACTGCCACAACTGCCAGTGATCCGAGATCTCTGGCAGTGGCGCGGCGGTCTAAGGAAGCAATATGCTTGGCGGTGCTGCTACAGCACCGCCAAGCATATTATGAGTTTCCCCACCACCAGCCTTTTCATGGCGGTGAGCTCGCCATGAAAAGCTGGTGGTGGGGAAACAAAGGGGGCCCAATAGGGCCCCCTATTGCCCCTGTGCTTTGGGATGCATGTGGGTGGGCACATGTTGAGCCCCCCTGTGCGCATGCATCCCCTTAAAAGGGAGAAAAAAACGCTAAAGGCAAGTGTACAGTAATCAAAAGATCATAGATTTCAGGACAACATAACAATATTCATGCATATAGATATTGTGCATTATTGCAAGCTAATGACCAAGACCATATTAAATTGTTTATTATCCAGAAACCTTTTTTATTTTAGTTTCATTTCATTTATTGTATCAAAACATTATTTTGAATTTATGATAAATCATTTAAAGCTATTAGTACATAGAAAACATTACAACACAATCAAGTATTCAAGAGAGAACAGTGCAATTGATTTATACAAGTAATCAGGTAATTTGTTTCATTGCACATTTATGTACAAATATGGGAGATCCAGATAAACCATAAATAGTGGGAATTGCTGGCGGCAGATGGAAGCTACGCGCCTTTCGGCTGGGGTGCCTTCATCAGGGGACAGTCTCAACTTTCTCTGCATAGAATACATAATAGGCATAGTCTAAGGATATGTATGCACAAATGTTCTTGAAATGTCCTGAAATGATTCTTAATATTTTGCTAACATTTTAAATCGTTGGGATTAATTTTGTTCAGTACAGATTGGCTGGGCAAACGTTAAATAAAGAGATTTAAAGAATTTAAAAGTTAAAAACATATTCTATATAGACTCTTATAGAATATGCCGATTAAAAACGGTTTTGCATGCTTTAAAGCAGATGCATATATACCCAAAAAGATGTGATGTGCACTACAGGAGTTGGCCTGAGAGCCGTGAAAGAGATTTTTAGGTGAACTGAATAAGTGAGTTAAGCATGCATAGTTCAAAATGACATTTAGTGAATGGTGTTCCATGCTGATCCTGTGTATTCCAATGTGAAAAAAGGGTTCCTTGAAAGAATATTCACCTATTTCTAAATCAGCAGGGAGCTAATGAGAGCATAGCCGTGAGTTTCTTGTCTCTGTAGATTGTTAGATATATCTGGTTTCATCTGAGACAGAATAAGAAAGCAGATGACTATTCACGGACCCAGCCTACATGGCTATTAGGCTCTTTAAAGTATAGATTATTATACATAGCAATCAATTGATCTTTAGTACTTGAGTTATATAAAAAGATCCAAATCTCGTATGGAGCAGGGTCTTTTTATTGGCTTTTGGGCGCTTTTGCAAAAAAGGTATATTTTTACACCCACATGTGGTTTAATAGTAATAAACCTATCAACTAGTGTGGTATACATACAGCGCGATGTAAGTAAAAATTCCCCCATCTTTTCACCTTACCTCTCACCCCTGTCAATTGTATCATGTGAGTCATTTATTTTATCTTAACTCAGGGCTCCGTTTGCATTCTGTTTTACTAGACAAATAGGAGCCGATACTCAAGATCTTGGATATCAGGTCTCCCGTAATTTCAGTACGCACCCAAGAGCTCCATCAAATTGTGAGTATAATAGTTATACCACTCTAGTTGATAGTTTTATTACTATTAAACCACATGTGGGTGTAAAAATATACCTTTTTAAATAAAACATTTCTCCATTCGTTTTATATATATCCTGCAGGAATAAATAACAAAAAAATACTAAGGAGTTTTGAACTTTAGACACCGCATAGTGGGGCATATTCTCAAGGACCCATCGCCTATTTATCGGCACTTTAGCGCCGCAAAAGTGGCGATAGATTTATCGCCCTATTCTCAAGCTGGTGCAAACTGCCGATATCGCCAGTTTTCCAGCGGTAGCTGCCGCAAAAAACATCGCCACGGATGAGTGCGACAACTAACGCTAATGATATGCAGAGTTGGCGTTCCCGTGCAAAAACACACGAAAACACCACTTCGCGATATTCATAACGACCAGTCAGATCTGCGATGCGAACCAAGAACAGGCGATAAGGCGCGTTAGCAGCAGGGATTTAACACCTGCCTTTTACTGGTGTTAAGCAGGACGACCAACTGCAGTAGAAAGGGAGAGCAGCCCAGAGCCACATCTGACCAACAGATGCCATGGAGACACTGATCATGCAGCTCGGAGACCCAAGAGGGCCACAACACCCACCGCCACCACACCCAGGACCCCCCCCCCCGGACCCTCCCCCCAAGGTCATGAAGTCCAGTAGTCAACGGTAGTGGAAAAACAGAACTTTATTACAAATACATAAATCAACAAAACGAAAATCTTAGCCAACGCATTCCATTCCCAACGGGGAACTCCAACAGGGCAAAGTGCCTTCAGAAACCTGTGGGAAAAATGGTGACAATGGTCAAACTTCCGTATAGTCACATGCCTAATCTGGTACAGTGTACTGCACTTGGACAAACCGGAATGCCCACAGGCCAGATAAACCATGCATGAGAAGTCTGTAACAGAACTACGTGTGGCCGTAACCATCGTAGGAATGAAGAGGAAGGTAACGACCACACGAATTGCTGCTACGGTCACATCATGCAGGACTCATCACACCTGAAAGCATCACGGTGTGTGTCAGCTCGATACCCCTGCCCCTCACACCCCCCACACTGCGCAGGAACATCTTGAGACCACGCAAGGGAACTACGCCATAGCTGGCGTCACGCACGTGTTGGGGCAATTCACAGCACACGTGTATGACTTGTGCCCCCTGCCGACACTGCACACAGTCACCGCAACAGCAACCACATGCATGCCATCACTGTGCATACAAAAGTGGACCACCGTGGCCTGTCCACCAATGTCATCGCAAATACCCCAGGCAGTGTGCATGATCCCCACATGTCCGCAGGTCCACCACCAACCAGTGCTTTGAGGATTGCCCCCGTGCAAATGCACTTCCCATCGGCAAGTACCAACTGAACATACCACACACCTCAACTCCACAATCCCCCAACTCACAACTGTGGGAATGCACACGTCACCAATCCACCACCAAAGTGACTACTGCGTGTGTCTCAGTCTCTGCCACAACCTGCCCTTAGGCCTACACACATGTGGCCGACCACCTCCAACGCGCACATTCACACTGGAGACGAGGTGGCTACGTCAGAAACCGACCCGCGCACATCACGAACATCGCATGCAGGGCCGTGTCAGCAAGGGCGGTGCCCCCCACCCAGCCACGAGTCCACTGCCGTGACCGGTGGTGCCTGCGCGATCCTGTGTGCCTGATGCACCCCAGCCCAGGTCCCCAGACCGGTGCTCCGCCCAGCGATGACTGGCCGCTCCTGCGCACCCAGACCTCAATGCTCACCTGCCACCACCGGCTTGTCCCCAAGAGGGCCCACCACGTGCCGGTGCATCCTCCTCAGCCGATCGCTGGATACCGCACCACAGGCCCTCAGCGCACCCGGCGGCACCGCACCGCGGAGTCATGTGTGTGCTGACTGCTGCCTGCGCGTACACTGCGGTCCAGCAGGGCACACTGTTCAATTTGAGTCTTGATTCGCTGGAAGCCATATCGAGGCCAACGCATCATCGCAGGCTGCACACCCACTCAGCTCTTCAGGTGCCACTAACCCTGTGCAACGCAAGTCATCGTCATGTGGCGGTAGGCCCCTGCCAGCCGCAGTGCAGCGGGTCCACCAACTCAGTGCGCCACAAGTCATGGACCCTTCATGATTGGGTCGTGTGGTGCGGACGCCATCATGTCATCTTCGGCAGTGGGGTATGTGACCTGCTAGGACCCTTTTATTGGCAGGGTCACATGTCCTGTGATGCCTGTGCTGGATGGGTGTGGGTGTGAACCAGTCCTCAGGGAGTGGCTGTGGCATGCTGACGACTAGACCAGTGATCAGCAGATCACTACAGGGAAGACCTGGGACATGTAGCTTTGTCGTCCCCCCCCGAGCGTAAGCGGAGTGGACTGGCCTGGCGTATGGCAGGCCAGCGTAGGGGTGGGAACAATGAGCCCAGGGCTCTGGGCGTTCTGCAGTTCTGGGCTGGACATGGAAGTAACTGATGCTTGTGTCTCTGTTGTAGTGTCTACGCCACCCGGACCGCAATCGGCACTGTTGTACCCTGTTGACTCAAGTCCCACGACATGAGCAACATGGATGTAAGGGGGAATGACTGACCCTACATTCATCCACACTCTCATACTTGAATGATCAAAGGCATGACACATCTGTGCGATTCTGCATGTTTAATTCACATCCAGTGGAGTGTTGCAGCTGGAGCAGTACAGCGCCATGCAAACCCCATTTCACATTATTGGCCCGTGGAGGGCCAGCCAGAGTCCTTCAGGGAATGACAAGTACATCGGAAGGGGAAGAGTTCAGTCCGCAGTCTGATCGCTGTGTCATTGGTATCCAAACAGAAGATGGCAGTCCATGTCGAGGTCGAAGGTGAGTGTCGTAGAGTGTATCGGGGGACAGTGGAAGGTGATGATGCAAAGGGCAGAACCAAGCAGAAACAGGCCATTTGGTGGAGATGAATGCTACTGCCTCCTCCTTACCAGTAAGGTTGGTTCACCCGCATCTTCGTCCTCTGATGTCACATGTGCCTCACACGTGGGTGGTGGTGGATTGCCTGCCGCACTGTGAGGCACTGACATATCAGGGGGCGGAGATGTGGATGTAGAAGCAGCAGCAGCATTTATCTGCGAAGGCCTTGAGGCAGCAATGCCATGACGATGTGCTGCAGGGCATGGAAGGTCCCAGCCACATCTCGCTGGTGTGCAGCCATGGCAGTCATTCTTTCCGCCGTCATCCGCTCCATGTTCTCCATGAGCCCCCGCATCTGTCCCAACTCCCGGCTGACATCGCTGGAGCCACTCTGACTAGACAGTTGTCCTTGTCTCAGTATCATGACTCCAGCGATGTCAGCCATGGATCGTTGGAGAGCATGGAGCGGACTGTGGGTGTCCGTTAGGGACTGTAAGTGGTCCCTGATGGGAATCAGACACCCATGTAGGGCATCAAGTTTGGCTGCCATGAGGTCGAACCCCACCCGCACCTGATCAGCCATCTTCTCCTGGCCCTCTAACACACGGCGTTGGAAGGCCATGTGTTGTCCGTGGGGGTCCTGGGAGACAGCCGGGGTGGTAGGTGCTTCCTGCTGTGTGGTCTGTGCAGGGGGTGGGGTCTCCTCGATGCAGCTGGGCTGCCATGCTCCTGGAGGTGAGGTGCCGTAGCTGTCCATGAACTCTTGGAGGGCGTCGGTGTCGAAGGTGTGGAGGTCCTCTTCGTCATCAGTGAAGAGCTGTTGGGTCTGCTCTGCAGGAGGTGTTGGTTCTCCCTCTGCAATGTGAAGGGGAGATGCAGTTTAACATTTTGTTCACATGTATGTTGACGCATTGTACAGGTTTACATGCAAACTGCATGAGAATGTACATTGTGACTGTTTGGGAGGAGTTGCCTATTTGATGCGTGACAGTGGATTTTGACGACATCACGGATGTGTGTTTGTTCTTGTACATTATCATCTCACGTTTCCCTGCTATGCCAAATGTGATTGACCAGTTTCTACACACAAGCAGCACCAGTTGTGTCCTCTGTTCTGTTGTGAACGTGTTGCAGTTTATACCACATTGTTGTCAATGTTGATGTGCTCTGAATATTATGTGTGTGTGCTGCATTTTGGGAGAGTAGCCCCTGCAGCTCTGATTTGGCTGGCCCTTATCCCTTTCAGGCGGTGTGCCTTTGACTTCTGTGCTTCTACAGTGCTGAGATGTTGCATTCTTAGGGAAATTGGGCTCTTGGTGGGACTTGGGACTCTGGGGCATGGTTTGTCTGCAGTTGTGTTGTTGAGGTCAGGTGTTGTTTGCGCACGTGGATGTGTCAGAGTGTGACCTGCTCCTTTACAGATGTGGTCCAAACTCAGCCACCTCAGTGTTGTGGCGAGCAACATGTCATGATATATTGACTGCAGCCATGCTATTCGTCATGCAGTGTCACTTGCATTGTCAGTGTGGCTCACAGACACGCCGCTTTGCTGGGTTCAGCACATGTGCATGGGTTTGTTATGATATTAGTGATGTGTGGGGAGAGCCCCCTCTGTGCACATTGTCGACGGGGGCCTACTTGCTGTTTCTATGTGTGCTGCAGTATGCCAAGGAGATCAGGGACATGATCCAGAGTCATTGTGGGTGTGCAATGTGCTATACTTGATTGTGCATGTGTGCCATTGTGCCCATCTCCCCCGTCCCCCCAGTCCCTGGTGGTTACTCACCCTGTTGCTGTTGTGTCAGGTCATGTTGAGCGGTGTCCGGTGCCCCAACTCCTGCCACCGTCTCCCCACTGATGACTGTGGACACCATTTCCTCCATCTTATCCAGCTCCTCCTGTGGTGCTGGACTCCCACCTCCAGTCTGCATTGCTGCCTTCTGGTTGTTGCCGAGTTTCAGCTTGGTTTTGCGCTTCACATCATTCCAGCACCTCTTGAGCTCTTCCATTGTCCTCCTCAGCACTCCAACTGCATTCACCTTGTCCAGGATGGACTGCCATATTCAATTTTTTGTTGCCAATGACACAGTGGAGGTGACGAACAGTTGTTGATGGTGTTCTACCACCTCCGTGATCAGGATCCTGTTTTCCTGCGGACCGAACCGCGTCTTCCTCTTCTTCTTGCCCTTGCCCTTCCCTGTCCCTGAGGTCCCAGGCTGGTCCTCCGTGGGGCTTGTGGGGTTCTTGCCGTCCTCTGTACCTGCTCCGGCTGCCTCCATTGTGCTCCGCTGTAGTTCGGTTTTTGTTTGTTTATTTTTTTTTCTGCTTTTGTAGTGATTTTTCCCGCCTGACGTGTGTGATTTGCAGGCCTGGCGCTGCTTTTCGCTGATTGTCTTATCGCGGTTGGGCCCATCGCAACTTTTTTCGCTTTCAGATTTGGATTTTCATCGCCGTCCCGGTAGTGTTATTGCGGACATTTGCCGCGTTATCGGGGTACTATCGCATGTTACCGCCGTGTTGTGAATGCCACGTTAACACAGGGTTATTTTCCCGTGATAGACGGCGATATGTAAACTTGCGTTAACCTATTTTGGCGATGTTTATCGCACGTTCTTTAGAATATCCTCCTGTGTCTTTTGAAAAAGCGCCCAAAAGCCAATAAAAAGACCCAGCTCCATACAAGATTTGGATCTTTTTATATAACTCGGGTACTAAAGATCAATTGATCGCTGTGTATAATAAGCTATAGTTTAAAGAGCTTAATAGCCATATAGGCTGGGTCCGTGAATAGTCATCTGCTTTAGTATTCTGTCTCAGATGAAACCAGATATATCTAACAATCTACAGAGACAAGAAACTCACGGCTATGCTCTCATTAGCTCCCTGCTGATATAGAAATAGGTGAATATTCTTTCAAGGAACCCTTTTTTCACATTGGAATACACAGGATCAGTATGGAACACCATTCACTAAATGTAATTTTGAACTATGCATGCTTAACTCACTTATTCAGTTCACCTAAAAATCTCTTTCACGGCTCTCAGGCCAACTCCTGTAGTGCACATCACATCTTTTTGGGTATATATGGTATCTGCTTTAAAGCATGCTAAACCGTTTTTAATCGGCATATTCTATGAGTCTATATAGAATATGTTTTTAACTTTTAAATTCTTTAAATCTCTTTATTTAACGTTTGCCCAGCCAATCTGTACTGAACAAAATTAATCCCAACAATTTAAAACGTTAGCAAAATATTAAGAATAATTTCAGGACATTTCAAGAACATTTGTGCATACATATCCTTAGACTATGCCTATTATGTATTCTATGCAGAGAAAGTTGAGACGGTCCCCTAATGAAGGCACCCCACCCGAAACGCGCGTAGGTTCCATCTACCGCCAGCCTTCCCACTGTTTATGGTTTATCTGGATCTCCCATATTTGTACATAAATGTGCAACGAAACAAATTAACTGATTACTTGTATAAATCAATTGCACTGTTCTCTCTTGAATACTTGATTGTGTTGTAATGTTTAGTATGTCCTAATAGTTTTAAATGATTTATCATAAATTCAAAATTATGTTTTGATACAATAAATGAAATAAAACTAAAATAAAAAAAGTTTTTGGATAATAAACAATTTAATATGGTCATGGTCATTAGCTTGCAATAATGCACAATATCTATATGCATGATTATTGTTATGTTGTCCTGAAATCTATGATCTTTTGATTACTGTACACTTGCCTTTAGCGTTTTTTTTCTCCCTTTTATGTCAATTTCCCTACGGCTAGCAAGTTTATTCTTACATGTAGGGGTCCCCACTTTCCTAAACTGCATGCATCCCCTTTCCTGCATGGCATGGACTGCACAGTCCATTCCATGCAGGAACAGCCTTTGACGCTCCCATTGAGGTGCCTTTCTTACATCTCCGAGTGGAAACCGATCACAAGAAATTCTGCAAAGCCCTCAAAACCTGGCTATTTTAGCTCTGTCGCACCACCTCTTCTGGTTTTTTGAGTATCAGCTAGTGCTATGAGACCTATGGGTGATATATGCGCTTAACAAATACCAAAGACATACATACATACATAGGCACTGCCGTGGGACCACCTTGCAGCCCGTCTGGCAGATCACTCGAAAACTCGCAATCTGGTGTTTAGGTGGCGGTCAGCTTTGGCAGTGTGGGAGCAGGGCAGTGGCATGGCAGCCCGCTCGCTCCCACATTGCCAAAGTCGTAATCAGGCCCATAGTCAGTGCAGCGTGTTTTATGAGCAGGGTTGCCCTACTTATATAACAAAGCAAACACAAGGAGATGACGGACGGAGTGCTGAAACTTTTCAGACACTCACCCCCAGTCACAGATCTGGGTTAAATTCATCATCGTTCTTTAGCTCACTTCGCCACCCCAGTTCAGACACAGCTATAAGCAAATCAGTCTTGACCCTGTGCCTCGTGAGAACAGTCCAGCCCGAACTGCCAAGCCATGTCTTCCCTGGACCGGAAACAAGCATCCTGGGACCGGTTTCAGGCTAACAGCACTCATCAGCCAGGCTAGCTTGAATCCAGTGGCAAAGTGAGCAAGGGACCCACGTCTGGGCATACCCTGCCAACTTATGGTGAACAAAGCAAACACAAGGAGATGATGGACGGAGCGCTGAAACTTTTCAGACACTCACCCCCAGTCACAGATCTGGGTTGAACCCATCATCGTTCTTTAGTTCACTTTGCCCCCCCAGTTCAGACACAGCTATATGCAAATCAGTCGTGACCCTGTGCTTCATGGGAACAGTCCAGCCCAAACTGCCAATCCATGTCTTTCCTGGACCAGAAACAAGCATTCTGGGACCAGTTTTGGGCTAACAGCCCTCAGCAGCCAGGCTAGCTTGAATCCAGTGGCAAAGTGAGCAAGGTACCCACGTCTGGGCATACCCTGCCAGCTTAGGGCGAACAAAGCAAACACAAGGAGATGATGGACGGAGCGCTGAAACTTTTCAGACACTCACCCCCAGTCACAGATCTGGGTTTAATCCATCATCGTTCTTTAGCTCACTTTGCCACCCCAGTTCAGACACAGCTATATGCAAATCAGTCTTGACCCTGTGCCTCATGGGAACAGTCCAGCCCGAACTGCCAAGCCATGTCCTTCCTGGACTGGAACCAAGCATCCTGAGACCGGTTTTGGGCTAACAGCCCTCATCAGCCAGGCTAGCTTGAATCCAGTGGCAACGTGAGCAAGGGACCCACGTCTGGGCATACCCTGCCAACTTAGGGTGAACAAAGCAAACACAAGGAGATGATGGACGGAGCGCAGAAACTTTTCAGACACTCACCCCCAGTCACAGATCTGGGTTGAACCCATCATCGTTCTTTAGCTCACTTCGCCACCCCAGTTCAGACACAGCTACATGCAAATCAGTCTTGACCCTGTGCCTCATGGGAACAGTCCAGCCTGAACTGCCAAGCCATGTCTTCCCTGGACCGGAAACAAGCATCCTGGGACTGGTTTCGGGCTAACAGCCCTCATCAGCCAGGCTAGCTTAAATCCAGTGGCAAAGTGAACAAGGGACCCACGTCTGGGCATACCCTGCCAACTTAGGGAGAACAAAGCAAACACAAGGAGATGATGGACAGAGCGCTGAAACTTTTCAGACACTCACCCCCAGTCACAGATCTGGGTTGAATCCATCATTGTTCTTTAGCTCACTTTGCCCACCCAGTTCAGACACAGCTATATGGAAATCAGTCTTGACCCTGTGCCTCATGGGAACAGTCCAGTCCGAACTGCCAAGCCATGTCTTTCCTGGACCGGAACCAAGCATCCTGGGACCGGTTTCGGGCTAACAGCCCTCATCAGCCAGGCTAGCTTGAATCCAGTGGCAAAGTGAGCAAGGGGCCCACGTCTGGGCATACCCTGCCAACTTAGGGCGAACAAAGCAAACACAAGGAGATGATGGATGGAGTGCTGAAACTAACAAGCAGACATGACTGTAGAAACAAAGCCTACAATCAAAAAACGATGTTGTAAAGGCATGGTTTTTGTGTAGTTTTAGTTATGGGCTTTGTTTTTACAGCCATTCTAGCTTGTACTTTCGAGAAGGCAGCCATGCTCGTTGGTGAAGCATTAGATAAGACACTGTGTAAGTTCTTAAAGAAAATTATTGGAAATGTGTCTGTGATTACAATATATAAAGTCAAATTAATGATTTGTGGCACTCTGTTGTATACCAATCCAACTAGTATAGGGTGCGAGTGGGTGTCGCCCTCCGATCAGTGGCGTGAAAAACACAGTATGCGGTTCGCATTGTCTCAAACAAGATCAACGTCCCCACTTGACACTCCTAAATGAATTCAATCCAATGATTAATGTTCCATCATATCGTTTTTATCTTCAAGTAACAATTGATTGGCTTACAAAATCCATTATTCATAAATCACCTTCCTCGTGTTGTGTAATCGCACGTGAAGACATGAATCAACTATTCATTTTGTTGAACAAATCCCATTACATAGATCTCAATGCATTTCGGGACGTAGCCCTTCACCAGGGGAAGGTATCCTACAATGTAACCAGAATACCAACAATCAATGATCAAAGAAACATGTTCACCACAACTGTTTCAAGTGTAATGGAAATCCCAAAGTAACCACAAAGGAAACTGTCCAAGATGTTAAAAAAAGATCCTCTACATGTTAAAATGGCTGAAAAAGGGCTGAAGTGGATAGGAAAGAATAAACTTGTGGTGCCAGGCACAAACTCCTGTGTGAAAGAACTCCCAAGTTGGAAAACGAGAAATAACTCGGTGAATCAAGAAACTAACTCGGTTCACTTTGTACTCGTGAAACACCAGTGCTCAAAGATGCCACGAGTGAAAAACACAAAATAACTCAATACATCAACAAACAAATTCAGTTCACTTAAAACATGTAAATGCCAGTGCTCAAAGATACTACAAGTGAAGAAATAACACGATGAATCAGGAAACTAACTCAATTCCCATTATACAAGTAAACACCAGTGCTCAAGTGTCGATGAGGAAACCAAACAAGGATAGAATGACCCAAGGTTTTCACAGCATGTGCGTTGCATGCAAGTGAGAATAGCCATTCGAACAAAGGTGTGAATCAAACAATAAGTGCAGAGAAACAGTAATTCGTGAAAAGGAACACAACATACGCGGTTGATGTAAGAACATACCGTTCATAAAACTCCAACGAGGTTTAAGTCTGCGTGTCCGTACATGAAAGCTCAAGCGAAGTGACTAAGAAACCGGGTGTAGAAACAGAAAGAAGACGAAACGGAAAAAGAGAGAGGACATGGTGTGTAAACTAAAAACCTGATAACATTTAAGCTCCCGCCATCTTGAAATGTTATATCAAAGGGAAGTACACTGCAAATAGAATGTAAAAGAGTTACCTCATCTTATCCAAAATCCCATTAAGTTGTAAACACTTACAGAAAAGCATAACTACTGAACAATGTAACCAAAAAAACTTATTTTTTGAAGAAAACTAAATCAGTGATTTCCATCTGGCAGAATTTTGAGGAAGGAACGACAGGTTACATAAGCAAAATAATAAGTAGCATTTCACAAATAACAACTAAAGTCCAACCATTCATTTAAACCTTTAGGATTATATCTATCCAATTTGTTTATCCAAAAGGATTCTCATTGCAAGAGCCATTTTTTATTATCTCTCCCTTCTTTGATTGGCATGGTTTCTAAGATTAGAAACCTTAGTTG
Organism: Calotriton arnoldi; assembly: GCA_963921515.1. Lineage (NCBI taxonomy): Eukaryota > Metazoa > Chordata > Amphibia > Caudata > Salamandridae > Calotriton > Calotriton arnoldi. The sequence goes on from CAWUFW010020159.1 coordinate 65,274, forward strand.
GCTAACGTTGTGTTTGAACTTGGAGCAGTGTACAACAACAGGTGATTTATTGTAGTGGTTGCGAATATTGCTTTTATGTTCGGTAAGTTGGATTTTCATCTTGCGCTCAGTTTTACCCACGTATACGAGGCCACATGAGCATTTTAACATGTACACGACGTTTTTAGAATCACAAGTCGCTGTGGTATAGAGCTTTATAGATGTTCCTTTCGTGGAGTGCGTCATAGTGTGTCCTTTACTTATGTTGTTGCAATGTCCACAATTTAAGCAAGGTGTAGTCCCTTTATATACACCGGTGGTAGATTTGGCCGACTTATTTGGGCATTCTCTAAGATTTTTAGTTCTTTGATATGCAGAGAGTGGCAGATGTTGAAAAATCCCCTTAAAATCAATTTCAGTGTGCACCATAGACCAATGTTTTGACACAATTTTCTTTATTTGATAGCTCCGGGTAGAGTATTTTGAGACAAATACTGGTCTTTCAGTGTTGTTTTCGGCTTTCTGTTTGGTCAAAATTGGTTCCTGTCTTTTGTTTTGGCCCCTTCAACAGCTTTTGTGATAACACTGTTGGGATATCTTCTTTGTTTAAATTTTTCAACCATTTTTTTGCTGTTGATGTCATAATTTTCCTCATTAGATTAAAATACTCTTAATCCTTAGTAATTGAGAGTATGGGAAATGTTGTTTGAGGGCACTTTGGTGACAGCTATTGTAGTGAAGCAAATTGTTTCTGTCTGTTACTTTAGTAAACACATCTGTTTCCAATTTATTTCCCTGTATTGTGATTTGCACATCCAGAAATGTGATGCAATTTTTGCTTATCGTATTGGTAAAACCGATACGTTCATCAATTGTGTTCAAATGTTGAATAGCTGTGACAAGTTGAGATTCTTGGCCCATTCCATATTAGGAAAATATCATCTATGTATCTCCAATAGGTAACCAAATTTTGAAGCCAATCAGATTTTTGAAAAATGTGATCAATTTCAAACCGATGCATAAATAAATTAGCATAGCAAGGAGCTGCCGATTTCCCATTGATGTGCCCGATAGTTGTAAATAAAATTCTTAGTTCCATATAAAATAACTGTGAAAAAGTGTAAAATGCAATAGCTCTAACAAGAATATTTTAAGGTCTTCATTCATCTCATGATGCACCAAGAAAGATTCCACAGCGTGTAGTCCTTGATTGTGGGGAATGGAACTGTATAGAGAACGTACATGGATGGTGCATAGAATTGGAACGGTATCATCATCAAACTCAATTGATTGTATTTTGTTCCAATAGTCTGTGGTATCTCTCAAATAGGTAGACATGCTTTGAACAAGTGGTTGTAAATGGCAATCCAAGTATCTACCTATGGGTTCGTGAATTGAATTTCTTGTGGAGACAATTGACCGAAAAGGTGGTTTCTGTGAATTTTTATGTATTTTTGGCAACATATATAAGTACGGGGTACTTGGATGGTCTTGAGTAAGATATCTCTTGTCTTCTTCCGTGATTGTGCCCATTATAATTGCCTTGTCATGGGGCTAAGAAATAAGAGCACCTTTGTAGCGTCCACCAGCCACAAAACTTTAGATTCTTTTGAAACTATAGTGTTAAAAGATCTTCACGAATTGTTTAAAAAACCCATCTCTAAAGTTTCCAATTTAACTCAGAAAGAACGGCAAGCAATTACCCAGGTGGCCATAAATCCAACTATTATTTGTTGTAAGGCAGATAAAGCAGGAGCTTTGGTTATCTTAGATACTGATTTTTATTTGAATAGTGTTGACGAAATATACATGACTCCTCTACATACATGAAACTCAGTTCAAATCCAATGAGTGAATTTTTTAAGGCGCTTAAAACCATTCTTGACAAGGCACTTATGATGGGCACAATCACAGAAGAAGAAGACAAGAGATATATTACACAAGACCATCCAAGTACCCCGTACTTATATGTTGCCACAAATACATAAACATTCACAGAACCCACCTTTTCGGCCAATTGTCTCCACCAGAAATTCAATTCACGAACCCGTAGGTAGATACTTGGATCGCCATTTACAACCGCTTGTTCAAAGCATGTCTACCTATTTGAGAGATACCACAGACTTTTTGAACAAAATACAATCAATTGAATTTGATGATGATACCGTTCCAATTCTAAGCACCATCGATGTAAGTTCTCTATACACTTCCATTCCCCACAATCAAGGACTACACGCTGTAGAATCTTTCTTGATGCATCATGAGATGAATGAAGACCTTAAAGTTTTCTTGTTAGAGCTATTGCATTTTACACTTTTTCACAGTTATTTTATATGGAACGAAGAATTTTATTTACAACTATCAGGCACATCCATGGGAAATTGCACAGCTCCCTGCTACGCTAATTTATTCATGCATCGGTTCAAAATTGATCACATTTTTCAAAAATCTGATTGGCTTCAAAATTTGGTTACCTATTGGAGATACATAGATGATATTTTCCCAATATGGAAGGGCCAAGAATCTCAACTTGAAACAGCTATTCAACATTTGAACACAATTGATGAACGCATTGGTTTTATCAATACGATAAGCAAAAATTGCATCACATTTCTGGATGTGACAATCACAATAAAGGGAAATAAATTGGAAACAGATGTGTTTACTAAAGTAACAGACACAAACAATTTGCTTCACTACAATAGCTGTCACCAAAGTGCCCTCAAACAATATGTACCATACTGTCAATTACTAAGGATTAAGAGAATTTCATCTGATGAGGAAAATTATGACATCAACAGCAAAATATGGTTGAAAAATGTAAACAAGAAGAAATCCCAACAGTGTCATCACAAAAGCTGTTGAAAGGGCCAAAACAAAAGACAGGAACCAATTGTTGACCACAAAAGTGTATAATGTGAATTGAGCTTGTTTCCTGATTCATCGTGCTATTTCTTCACTCAGAGCATCTTTGAGCACTGGCATTTACGTGTTTTAAGTGAACCAAATTAGTTTCTTGATTTATTGAGTTATTTCGTGTTTTTTACTCATGGCATCTTTGAGCACTGGTGTTTCACGAGTACAAAGTGAACTGAGTTTGTTTCTTGATTCACCGAGTTATTTCTCGTTTTCCAACTTGGGAGTTCTTTCACACGGGAGTTTGTGCCTGGCACCACAAATGTATTCTTTCCTATCCACTTCAGCCCTTTTTCAGCCACTTTAACATGTAGATGATCTTTTATTAACATCTTGGACGGTTTCTTTTGTGGTTACTTTGGGATTTCCATTACACTTGAAACAGTTGTGGTAAACATGTTTCTTTGATCATTGATTATTGGTATTCTGGTTACATTTTAGGATACCTTTCCCTGATGAAGGGCTTCGTCCCGAAATGCATTGGGATCTATGTAATGGGATCTGTTCAACAAAATGAATAGTTGATTCATGTCTTCACGTGTGATTACGCAACACGAGGAATGTGATTTATGAATAATGGATTTTGTAAACCAATAAATTGTTACTTGAAGATAAAAACGATATGATGGAACATTAATCATTGGATTGAATTCATTTAGGAGTGCCAAGTGGGGACGTTGATCCTGTTTGAGACAACGTGAACCGCATTCTGTGATTACAATGGCAGTGTGAGTTGGGGGAGTGGTGGTAGGGAGGTAGTTAAAAATACAACATGTTCTGTAACTGTGTTGTTGGTCTGTTAACCTACAAGTCCCTGAATATAAAATTTAATGCAAACACCTTAAATGAAAAAATGAGTGCAAGTAAAACGAATCTGTGGAAATGCATGGTTTTGGTAGGAAAGCTGAGTTAGTTAGTGCCATCACTACATAATTCACATGTCTATGTGTAGAACTACACGGGCACTGAGATGCATCATGGTTGGTGTTCTGTAGCAAAGTGATGTGGATATATAATTCCTGTGACAGTAAGCACTGTGAATATGCAAGTCATTAGTTTAAAAATGTATTACACACATTATAACATAGCCTAGAGAATTTGAAGAAATGCAAAGGCTACACACACTATAACACAAACATCTGCAAAAAGTGCAAAAAAGACTTTAAAATACTAATTTTCTAATAATCTTTTGAAAGGTGTGTTTTTCTTTTCTGTCTTGACTCCTTGGTGATGGCACGGCATCGATGCGGCCCTCGGGCTCACTCCAAACTGTACATTTTGCCCCCCAAGAAAATGTGTGTGAGTACCCATGCTCTATAGGATCACAGAAATGTATTTTATGTGTTTTATAAGATAAAACGAATTTCCCTTGGAAATCACAATATATGGAGGAAACTCATTCATCCACTACTCACACTCTAGATCATTCAAATCACTCCCTGAACTTCAACCATGTACCAAGTCTTTCTGTAATAAACCCAAAATCTGATATAGCGTTGTTAAAATTTTATTTTGTATGATTCATAAAAAACAGATAAATTTCATATAAAAATATTCGTAAAAAATATATATTTTATGTGTTTTAGCCATGCCCTTAATTAGATAGGCATCGATGCGGCCCTCGGGCTCACTCCAAACTGTACATTTTGCCCCCAAGAAAATGTGTGTGAGTACCCATGCTCTATAGGATCACAGAAATGTATTTTATGTGTTTTATAAGATAAAACTAATTTCCTTGGAAATCACAATATATGGAGGAAACTCATTCATCCACTACTCACACTCTAGATCATTCAATTCACTCCCTGAACTTCAACCATGTACCAGGTCTTTCTGTAATAAACCCAAAATCTGATATAGCGTTGTTAAAATTTTATTTTGTATGATTCATAAAAAACAGATAAATTTCATATAAAAATATTCGTAAAAAATATATATTTTATGTGTTTTAGCCATGCCCTTAATTAGATAGGCCAAGCCAATTTTCGAGACCCCCCACCTTTTGCATCCCCTTTAAAGGCCTGCATATTTCTAAATCTTTGTAAGGTTCTGCTTGCCTATGCTGTGAGGTGAAGTCACGTGTGAAAAACATGGATTAGGCAGGACTTTCGCGGTGGCACATGGCTTGTGCAGGACATTTGTGCTTCCACACATGTACAATTTATAAAAAAAATTTGTACCACAGCACAATAAACCTAGAGCTCCGAATGATAACCAAGAGCATAAATTAGTGTCTGGCAACTATTGTTTTTGAACTTCAGTTGAAATTTCCCAGAGCATATCACCCTGCCTTCCTCATCACGAACCGGGCCAAAGACGTCATAAATCCAAAGTGTAAAATACAAAATAACATCCCCATTTGGGTCTTAAATGCAGCACCACCGTGTTGCATGTATTATCACTTGCTAGGCCTTATAGTTTCACTTTTATAAGGAACAGATCATAAAAGGCACATTGCGTCTTTAGTCAGTTGTGCATGAGGGAATTGTTGGCCACAACGCCATGTGTGAACTAGGGGTTAGTCCAAAGTTAATGGTGAAGTTCAAAGAGTAAGATCAAATACAAACATTTGAACTTTCATTTGTAATTCGTGGAATTTTTGCACAAGTAGATGAACGTTTACTAAGCAACAATGACGTTATTGTAAGTTGAGCACAGCGATCACAGATAGTTTTAATAACAGAAGAAATGTATCATTCAGTCCCTGTCAGTTGTTAAATATAATCAGTGTGATGTTATTTAGCATTACATGGACCGCACACACCGTCCTTATTATGTGCTGCTTTAAAAAACATGTTTCTGTAATTTAAGCCTTCTTCTAAAGGCTAAACTGCACTTGGAGTTGCTGGGATTTCAATCTGTCCTCCCACATACCTTGCAACCATGAACGTCAATTCACCAAAATGCGAGGGGTAGAAAAAGTGACATCACATGCCAAGTACCTTTACTTTCACTCACACACATGTGCTTACATATACACACATTCACACATACTCACACTTCCTCTCACATAAACACTCTCACTCGCAAGCCCGCACACAACATACATTTAAAAGCATTTTTTACTTATCTGCCAGGGAAGGTCATTCCAGCTAATTGTAATCCACTCTTTATTACACAAATAGTGAATTATCTAATATTATTCACTATTAGTGTAGTAAAAATTTGACAGAAAACAAGGAAATGTGAGCCCCAACTGACGCCCATAAGGGCGAGCTGTCCTTGTGTTCATGACACTGATTTTGCCACCTCTGAGGCCAGGGGTTGCAAAGGCAGTGCCAGGGGTCATAAGCCGAAAGACATGGGTCACAGCTGTGACCCCTGCTAACCCCTTAATGACGTCCATGGTTGCAACTTGTAGATAGCTATATTTACATTTATACGAAAACAAAAACAATTCTACACTAAGGGGGTGATTACGATGTCGGGCGGACACAAAAATGGGATGGACTGACCTCAGGTCGGCAGTCCAGACCGCCTAATCACAATGCGACTGTACACTGTTCGGTTGTTCGGTTGCATACTCCCATTCCGCTATGGGAGCTCATGTTATGGCTGTAAAGTGGCCGTAACAGAAGCTCCCATAGAGGAAAGGGAGTCTGTGTTCATCCCTGCACCGTGTGGCAGGACCTCAAGGTGCCTGCCAAATGGTGCAGGGGTGAACAAGGGGACACCATAGGTGCCCCCTCGGCCCCCAACCGAAGGCTGCAGAGGCAAGGGGGCTCTGCCAGGGGACCCCATTCTTGCTCTCAAACAGGCTTTCCATGTTGGAAAGCCCGACATGGAAAGCCTGCCGGAGACCGAGTATCGTAATCCCAAGGGTGGAAAGGGATTTCCGACTGCCAGCATTGCAATGCGGCGGTCGGAAATTAAACTGAGATGCGACCCCTCAGTGTGTTCCTATTGTGATGATACATATAACACTAAATTTATGAAAGTTGTATTAGAGCAAAATCTTAATAATGAACCTCCCTATAAAAGCCCATCATATCACCAAAGTCAGTGTGCCAGCAGCAAGGGACTCACCTCTCCAAAGCACAAGTTGACTCTGGTCATTATCAAGCAGTTGATGTACTCACTGAGTTGTAATGACTACATATACAGTGGGTGCCCCTGATGCTTATATTTTTTGCCATGGGGTTGCAGATCATGGCCCTTGCTCTCGCTGATGGGAACCAGAACTTATTTTTCGTTATCAGACTAACCATGCGGTGGCATGAGCGGGCCTACAAGCCTGGCATCAGGTCCCTGTTAGAAATGGGGTATCTAGTTGGCAGTGGATTGCACCTTGTCCAAGTAGGGACCTCCACTCTAGTCAGGGAAAGCGTAGTACCAAGTAGGGACCCCCACTCTAGTCAAGGTAAGCATAGTACACACTAAGTTTACCTGTTCTCACCCTCTGGTAGCTTGGCACAGAGCAGTCAGGCTAAATTAAAGAGGCAGTGTGTAAAGCATTTGTTCACACACACACACACACAGTAACCCATTAAAACACCACAAAAGTATGCCACAGCAGTTTAGAAAAATAGCCAATATGTATCTGAGTAAAACAAGACAAAAACAACAAAGATCCAACATACACAAGTCAAGATACAAATTTTTCAATATTAAATAAAGTTATAGTGTTTAGAAACACAATAGTTCTGGCTGGGGCTATCTCGACGTGCTTGATGGGAACAAATCCTAAAGTTCAGGCCAGCTGTGACGGAGCATGAGCTGGCTGCATAGTCTACCGGACCCTGGTTACAATACCTTGGAGACGTCGAAAGTCAAAGACAATGCGAGGCGCCTGGGAGGTGAGGCTTCGTGGAGGCAGTTGCAGCGTCGGTTCCTTACTGCTATGCAGGTGGTTGATGGCGCTCGGGTACAGTGCATTGCAGAACGGAGGTGAGGCGTCACTGAAGCAAGTGAGGCATCAGTTCCTGGAGGCATTGCAGATTCTTTGAGCCGCTGATGGCCGGGCACATTGCGAGGCACAGGGGAAGCAATGTGGCATTTGCGGCAAGGCATCGGTTCTGGTGGCAGGCAGTGTCAAAGCCACGAGGTGTCAACTTCATAGCATCGATGTCACACCATGGGGAAACAGGTGCTGCAGCGGAGTCGGACCTCACGGACTTCGGTGACTTGATACTCAAGACTCACGGTTGGCGGTTCTTCGGAGGCACTGCGGCGGTGGCGGAGCTCGCATTGTATGTTGCGGTCATTGTGTTGAGCAGGGACCATGGCTTTGGTGCAGGCAGCGCGCAGTGTCGAAGAGCTGCACCAGTTCCGAAGTCACGCTCAAGTCGATGTGCTTATTTGTTCTTTTTTAGCACAGAATCTCATTTCCATATGCCCAGGAACTGGATTTGACACGACTTGGCAGAGTAGGGCTCTCAGCAGGTGAGCCAAGGTGCTGCACGTAAACTCTCTGATGCCCCTGAGACTTCCAACAGGAGGCAAGCTCAACTCAAGCTCTTGGAGAAACTTTACACAGCAAGATGCAGAGAGCAAAGTCCAGTCCTCTCACTCCCAGGACAGAAGCAGCAGGCCAACACAGCAAAGCAATCAGCAAAGAGAATGTTCTCAGTTCAGAAGTGTTCTGAGTAGGCCTGGGCAAAGTTCGCGGTGTTCTGTTCCGTGGAACTCCGCGAAGTGACTAAAAAACTCTGCCGCGCTACACGGAGATCTGCAACCGGCGGAGTGAGTTCGGTCGCGCCGTTCGCACAGATTTTAGCGCCGGGTGTTTGTCCCTCGCTGGAAAACCAGCCAAACGCCACCATGCGCAATGCAAAAGGGCGCTGCTTCTTTCTACCGCTTGTGTAAATGTTCTACTCGAGCGGTAGCTTCCTCAACATGAACGGAAGGTTTCCAACGTGAGCGGTAGCGGTCATCTGCGGCGGGCTGCATTGAGAAATCTCTCCGGGGGGTGGTCTGGAGTAAGATTTTCCTCGCTTGCCAACATAACGTTGGCGGGCGCGAGCGAGGAAAAAACTGCTTCACGCTATGCAGAGCGGAGTTTTTCAGAACTCCGCGTGCTACGTGGAGCGCGGAGTGGGAAAAACTCCTCAAACTCTTCGAGCGGAACGGAATTTCACGCCCAGGCCTAGTTCTGAGTCCATGGTGTCAGAGGAACAGTATTTATACCCATTTTAGCCTTTGAATTACGGAGACTTCAAAGAAAGGTCTTTGTGGTGAACAAGACCCTTCCCATCCTGGACATGGCTCCAGACACACTACAGGGAGGTATGCAGCTCTTTGTGTGGGGACAGGCACAGCCCTATTCAGGTGCAAGTGTCAACTGCTCCCACCACGCTAGCTCACGAAGACCCATTAGCCTGGTGATGGGCCATCAGGATATGCAGGGCACACCTCAGCACCCTTTGTGTGTGACTGTCTACAATAAATTCACAAAGCCCAGGTGTCCCCCTGGTACAGACATGTATTTTAGGGACAGAGGCACAGAACGGTTAAAGTAAGAAAATGCAAAATTTCTAAAAGTTGCATTTTTAGAACTGCATTTTAAAAACTGACTTCACTAAAAGATGTGCTTTTAAATTGTGAGTCCAGAGACGCCAAACTCCAATTTTCTATCTGCTCCCAATTGGAAGTTACACTTGTAAAGTGCTACAAGGAAGCTCCAATGCTAACCCTTGGGAGAGATAGGCCTTGTAGTGAAAAACAAATGTAGCAGTTTTTCAATACCAAGACATTTAACACTTAAAAGCACATGTCCTACCTTTTTAATACACTGCACCCTGCCCATTGGGCTACCTTAGGCCTACCTTAGGTGTGCCTTACATGTAATAAAAGGGATGGTTTGGGCCTGGCAAGTAGGTGAGCTTGCCAGGTCCAAATGGCAGTTTAAAACTGCACCCAGGCTCTGCAGTGGCAGGCCTGAGACACATTTGAAGAGCTACTCATGTGGGTGGCACAATCAGTGCTGCAGGCCCACTAGTATCATTTGATTTACAGCCCCTGGGCACATGTAGTGTACTTACTAGTGACTTATAAGTAAATCAAATATACCATTCATGGAGAAACCAATCATACCATGTTTTAGAAGAGAGAGCATATGCACTTCAGCACTGATTAGCAGTGGTAGAGTTCCCGGAGTCCTCAAGCCAACAAAAAGAAGGTCAGAAAAATAGGCAGAGGAAGGCAAAAAGTATGGGGATAACCCTGCAAAAAGGGCCATGTTCAACAGTCCTTCTTACACACCGACAATAGCTCCCCCTTCAATGCTCATACTTATTCTTGAAGCGGTCATTCTCCCTTTATTTATCCCATCAGTCATGTACAGCCTTCGGGGTTGTATCACCATGTAATGACAAGTTACATATGCGTCTGTTAATACACTTATGGCCAGATTTACTTTTTTGTCTACTAAGATATGGTGCACTTCTGCTCTCCCTCAGTGCAGGTGCACGGTGTGCTGCCAAATGCCCACACAGGAACCCTTACATTATAGTGCAAGAGTGCCTGCATTATGCGCAGGAAGGGATATGTTCCCAAACAAAAGCAATCCTTAGAGGTATAGTCCTCTTTCTATGTGTGCTACATGGAAAGAGGAAGTAACAAGGAGAAAAAAATATATTTCTCCTTGTTACGCCTCTGTATGGCAGGCACACCATGTTGGCACACACCCAGGTTTACAGGTCTTTTAAAATCTGGGTCTGCATGAAAATTCATGGGTGGATGCTTGCGAATGCTCCACCCACGTAATACCTACCTGATGCAAAGTAATGGAAGGCAGCGCTATGCGCTGCATTGTGTTGCTTTGTATTTACTAAACCACGTAAAGTGGTTATGCATGGCTTAGTAAATGCCAAAAAGAAGTTTGCGTTTAGGCTGTGCCTCAAAAGTGACAAAACCCTGACACAAAATTTCAGTAAATCTTAGCCTTAGTCTCTTTCCATCTTAGGTCAGAACTAGAGACCAACTGGGTCTACGAATATCTACAGTCACATCGAGGTCTACCAAACTGTGGCCCTGATTTACCAAGAATTTGAATTGGGGCTGAGCCACTTTTTTTACATAGCTGTGGCGCAAAATCTATTTTGATATTTTACTTTATATGTATCAGAAAGGTACAAATATGTGGAGTTATATATAGTAAAACTTTGCTTACCTATAGAAATTTTCAGTCGCAATATTTTTGTCTTCGATATTTTTGGCATGATATTTTGACCACATGATATCTTTTCTCTGATATGTCGTTTAAACGCCACTGGAATATATCCTAGGGCAAGCACCACGAGTTTCTTGGGATGCTTAAGATACTTCAATGTCATGGTGACCTGGAGACTCCAAAGTAGCAGTTGGTTCAAGACTCCACTCAAGCTCAGCATAATCTTTGTTTGATTCTGGTTGTATATCTCTTGAATAGTCTCCTTCCTAGCTTATGCACTGAGTGCTCAGTCTCTCTTGGGTCGCAGTGACATTCCATTGGCCACTCTCAAAGTGTGTTTTAAATTTCAAGCCAGGATGACAGTCTTGAGCCAGGGCTGGGTGTCCCAGCTTGATTATTGGATGCCATGTCTTCTGTCAGACTATCTGGCCAATTGGGTTGCACTCATCTTTCATGACGTGTGTGGCTGTCTGGAGCTGTTGGCATTCATTGAGGGGCCATTGAAATAGTGTCTTTTACAGGCCAATCAAACAAAATAGATGCAGGAGTGCAATATGTTGTGCAATGTATGGTATTGCAACAGAATCTTAGAAAGTTATGTATAGTGTTTTCTGTATTTAGATGAACTCCTTTTTTAGGGTTTTATTGAGTGTCCCCATAAACATTTCAACTTCTCCATTGGCCAGGGGCTACGTCGGAGTACTTTTGCAATGACATGCCTTATTTCTTGGGTTGCACTTGGAATTCTCTTCCTTGTAAGTGGGATCCATTATCTGTCATCAGTTTCTGTGGGGATGCCAAAAGCTACAATTATTTTTCCTAGCTTGTGTCGGACATAGTCGAACACTGTGGAGAGGACAATTGCTGCAACTGTATCATTGCTAAATGTGTCTATTAGTACTAACAGGTGCCTTTTGTTAGGAAGAATGCTGAAATCAGCACTGACTGTATAGAGCAGGGTTTTGTGCAAGTGTATTCCGTTATTATCAGGGCTAGCCCCTCACGACTCGGTAAGGTTGGCAGTCATTGAATAGTTGTTTGAACAACTTAGCTATGTGTGAGAACCATTTTGGCCAACCCCTGCTGGGTTTTGTGAACTACTAATTTATAGCTCCATAGCACCAATCCTTTATTGGTGATGCTCATTCCTAGCATACTCTTCATAGCGCCATCAGAGTGTGTGCTCTCTGTGTATCAAATGTTCATTCCATGTAGGAAAGTCTTCCTGGCACTATCCCTGAATAGACTACAGCTGAATTGGGTGCATGTGTTCCCTTGTGTGTTTTACGATGTCTTCCATGGACATCGCTACAATGCCTGATGCTTGAAATTTCATCTGAACATATTCATCAAGATCATTTGATTGGTTTTCTGTGATTGCCATCCAATTGTTGGGGGTCTCGATATGTTAGTCGATAGGGTTGTCAATTCCTTAGCTTTATATAACGTAAAGCAGCACTTCTGAAGCTGTAACACTCACTTTTCTGTGAAGGGAGGAGGGTGAGGTGTTGAGCCCACTAGCAGGTAGACTAGTGGCTTGTGGTCTATGTCTACTGTAAAGCCATGATTGAATAGATATAGATGAAAATGATTGCAACCCAATTTTACTGCCAGCGCACCTCTCTCAATTTGCGAGTACTTTGTTTCAGTATATGAACGGGCTCTGCTCATAAATGCTACTGGGGCATAGAGATCTCTCCTCTGCTGTTGAAGCAGCACTGCCCATACATTCACCAGGCTTGTGTTGGCAACTAGCATAGTTGGGTAAATGACTTGTGTTGACAACTAGCCTAGTTGGGGGATCCAAAGACTCTCATTGTAACATAACTTAGTAAGGTGGCTTTTATGCATAGAAAGACTGCTTGCTGTGCTGCCGACCACTCCACTAAATGCGTCTTTGCCAAATTCGAGATGTATCTCCCATAATAGTTCATCATGCCCAGGAAGGTGTGAACTTCTGGAGTATTCTGGGAAGTCATGGCATTTTGGAGATCCACAGCTTTATTGCGGTCAACAGTGATACCATTGCTTGAGAACACATATTCGAAGAACAATACCTTGACCTTTAAATCCTCACTTTTAAACCCACATCACACAAGGATACAATCTGCCAGTCTGTAAGGTGGTTCTGAGCCTCCTGTGGTGTTTTGATATGGTCTTTGCAAATATCAGTATGCTGTGATTGATATTCATGACACTTTCTAATCAGAGAGAGTTGCAGATAACATTCTGAAATATTCCGGCAGCTGATAAGATCTCAAAGTTTACCCGCTTGGACCTTCTAAGCTGTGAATGGCTGCATGTGTTACTCGCCTTATTAAGGAGCAGTTGATGGTACCCTGAGTTCATGTCTAGTTAAGAGAATCATTGTATGCCGTTTAGGTGCAGAAACATATCATTATTAGTGGTGTTATGTGATGCTCCCTCATAGCTTCATTGTGTAGTTTCATGTCTATCCAGATTCAGACAGCTCTAGTCTGTTTTAGATGGTTGCCAACACCATAGTTGATAACCTATATGATGGTATTGATACTTTTTTGATGACGATGAGTACTTCCACATTTTTTAGTTCTTCTACCACCAATGGCCTCGGGTAAAAAGGCACTCTCCTTTGTCTCACCTTGATGGATTGATCAATGTGCAAGTTGGTTGGTTTTACCTCATGCCACCATGTACTTCCAGTAGTTTCTTAATGTTTGAATGATGTAATGAAATCTGCATTCACTAACGCTGCAAGCGAATAAGATTACCTTCACATCTTTGGCTATGGGGCAGCTGAGCAGTGTACCAGACCCCTTTTCAATAACACAGTTCTTTGCATTAAAGTGGTTATATTGCTGGCTAATGGTGTTCATTAACATCCTATTGAGAGATAAGGGAGCTGGACCTCTATAAGTGTAGATGCAAGTCTTTATAGGAGTTAGATCGGCCCATTTCAGTTTCAAAAAGTGCCCATTACACATAACATTTATGGATGTGCCTGACTCGATGAGGCCCACTATAGAGAGACCTTAGATCTGAACCTTATACTTGGGTTGGACCTCTCCTGCTCATTATTATATGTACTAGCGAGATGAGGTAACTTCTTCATTATTTTCTTCGAGGTCTCCCTCTCCAGATACTGATGAAGTGATTTCTGTGGCTTTTGGATGTTAGTAGATTGCTGAAACAGGCTTGGTGGATGATTGTATTCTCATAGTGCTTTTTCATTTTGACCCCCTTCTACAGACATGTGAAGCTGTTGGGTTTTCCATAACTAGAGCAACTCTTGCCTTGTGAAGGGCACATTGGCAGTGGATGTGGGTCTGCTCCGCAATAGCCACAGCAAGGTTTGTCTTGTTTGCTTTCGTTGAATGCTCTGCTGTCTGCTCTAGGTGACTGCTTACTCCTGACATATGTATCAACAAAACTAGGGCACTTGTTCCTGTCTAGAAAAGATGAAAGAGAATGGTTGGAAATAGAAAAATGTGAAGGGGATCTTCCTTATTAGGAAGTGATGCCCTCACACACCCATATGGGTGTCATGCTTCCTCATCGTGCTTTTTACTCCTCGTGGGCCCGTGCTGCAATGCCCCATGTGCTCCGCGTATGGGCTCTTTGGTAGAGATCTTTTTAGTAAATAAGCCATGATCGTGCGTGCGGGTGTGCGGAGCTGACAGGTGAGTGTGTTCGTGACTTAAAACTGCCTAAAGGGTGCCCTGTGATGAGTTTATTAAGGGGTCCCTATGGTAGGGTTAAAAACAGGTAAAATCTTGGCAGTCGATGCAAAGTTAGGAAGCACGACTGTCTGGTAAATAGAGCATAAACGCAATGTGGTTTATACTTGGTCAAGTCGACATGTTTCACGCCCTGGTGGTCCAGGCATATCCGTGGCGTTTCTTCAGGACCATTGAATTGTACCAATCGTGTTTGTTTCTTTGTAAATTGTTTATATTTGTGTGCTTCATTGAAAGTAAAATAATGAGTCTATGTACTAATGGCAGCTTGGGTTTTTATGTGTGTTAATGGAATCTGGCTTTGTAATCTTTTTTTCACTTTTTTAGGTCGCCCATATTTATTGATGATTTGTTTTTTAGATGTTTTTATTGTGTAGCGTAATTTGTCATATGTGTTGTACTTTTATGGTTTTTATTAACCGAATAAAGTGGTTTTGATTGACTGACTGACTGAGTCTATTGCACCTGTGTCTGGGATGATGGGACCATGATATATTTGCCTGTACAAAATATCTCCAGAAGCCCATGCTGCTGTGAGCTTTCTTTGTGTAATGCCTGGGAAGGAGAGCAAAGACATCTTTTTGACAAAATGCTGAATTCTGATTGGTTTCTGTCTCTTGAGAACTGTAGCGAGTTGCGCTTCACTTTAGAAATTGTATGTTTAATTGTGCCTTGCTGGGTTAGTTAGTTCAGATGCTCCTAGCAACTCTTTCGGGAGCAGATGCCCCTGTTTCACTCTCCTAAGTACCCAGGGGTATTTTATTCTTGCTCTTGGAGTTAAACACTTGAGCAAATTTAAATTTCTTTGCCTGAATGAGCCTTCTTTTTGTTTTTCCTTTAGCGGCTTTACTTGCTGATGACTTCATTTGAATTCTTAGCCTAGCATTAGTGAATTTCCCTTCATGGGAACTTAACCTTTCACGATTTGCATATGACAATCCTTAAATACCTTGTCTTTGTATTCGCTATTTGGACTTGCTTTACATTATACCAACCTATGCTATAGAAGGCGATTATTGATTTATGACCAACTTGAATAATTTGAGTTTGTAACTGTGCTAATCTGTTAATAAACCTTCATGCTTTGCAAAACTACCATTGGCAAATCTAATATTCTCTGTCGTTTTTGTGGGCAAATGTGCTTTACTGATATTGATTCATTGCTAAACTGCTGATGTAAAGCCTAAATTTGAGACAAAGGTCCATCCACTGGAGTGCAGCTTGCACTTGAATTTACATGGTGCAAACCCAATCCCCCACTGCTTCACCACCTTGCAGCAGAATATCAGCTAACTCTGTAACATCCCAAATGTGGGTCTGCTGGACATGGAATAGCACCAGCTCCCTCAGAGAAAGGCATGCATTTGAGCACGGCTGTGTAGAGGGCCTATTCCTAATGAATGTGGCCAAGTGAGCAGGTCTAAGGCCCAGGCCTCAGGCCTGGGCCTTTCATATACTCTGGAAATAATTCAAACCAGGGGTCTAGACTTATTCCAGGACTGATTCTGAGCAGTCATGTTTCTTTTATGTATCCCCTCGGCCACGGCCAGATGAAAACTGACCTGCAAAAGTGAGATAAAAAGAAAGGAAGTGTAGGGTGGTGCAAAAAAAACCAGGCTTGAGGTGGAATCAAGACTAGACGGCCTTGGGTTTCAGTAACCTGGGTATTCAACAGCGCTGGCATCGACCACCTAAGAAAATCCTTGGTCCCCTGCGCTTACGTTTTTACAAGCTAGGCAAATAGTGCATTGTAAAGTTACACTCGGGCTTAACTGTTAAGAGGATTTCACACTCTCGAAGAAGTGCAAAGTGAAGGCAGAAAACCATTAATAAGGTGGTGTGTCCTAATAAAATTGTGACCCTCCCCGTGCAATCACACATCAGTATAAAAGTGTTCCTCTTTTAAATCCTCTCTACCTCCCACAGGTAATGAATGACACGTTTAAAATCAGTCACTGCCTCTGAAACCTGTTAATTTGAATTTCCTACACTTCACTTTAACTGCAAACATTTATTATCGCAAAAAGATGGCATTGCATTCAAAACCTGGCCCTTTTTGAGAAACATTGGTCTCACCTATTCCCCAGTTCAATCACTAGTTCATTAAACTACGGGGCATATTCTCAAGGAGCCATCGCCGATTTATCGGCACTTTAGCGCCGCAAAAGTAGCGATAGACTTATCGCCCCATTCACAAGCTGGTGCAAACTGTCGACATTGCCAGTTTTCCTGCGATAGCTGCCGCAAAACACATCGCCAAGGATGAGAGCGACAGACAACGCTAATGACATGCAGAGTAGGCATTCCCGTGCAAAAACACACGAAAACACCACTTCACGATATTCTCAACAACCAGCCAGATCTGCGATGCCGGACAAAAACTGGCGATAAAGCGCGTTAGCAGCAGGGACTTAGCACCTGCTCATTACTGGTCTTAAGTAAGACGAAAACCTGCAGTACAGAGGGAGCCCAGGCCAGAGCCACATCTGAAGACCAACACATGTCACGGATCAAATGATCATGCCGCTCGGAGACCCAAGAGGACCACAACACCCACCGCCACCACCCCCAGGGCCCCTCCCTCCCCCCCCCCAGACTACCACCGAGGCAGCGCAGAACAAGACAGCTGACCTCCCAAAAACGGCATGGCCCCTCAGCCACACAATTGCAGAATGTGGGGAGAGGTGGGAACCAAGTATGTGTGAAGGAGGCAAGTCACCCATGAATAAGAATGTACACAATGCCAAGTGTGGCGGTGAATTGCTGGACAGACTTCAGGATGCAGAGCACAGACATGTCCCTGTGGACACATACTGCTGGTGTGCGCAGTGTTGTGGACAGTGGACGCAACCATCTTACCTCAATCAATCAATCACAGAATTTGTAGAGCGCACTACTTACCCGCGAGGGTCTCAAGGCGCTGGGGAGAGGGAAGGGGGGATGCTGCTACTGGTCGAACAGCCAGGTCTTGAGTAGCCTCCTGAAGGTCAGCAGGTCTTGGGTCTTTCGTAGGCTTAGTGGAAGGGTGTTCCAGGTCTTGGCGGTGAGGTGTGAGAAGGATCTGCCGCCGGTGGTTGTTCTTCGAATGCGGGGGACGGTGGCGAGGGAGAGGTCGGCGGAGCGGAGCTGGCGGTTGGGGACGTAGAAGAAGAGTCGTCTGTTGAGGTAGGCTGGGCCAGTTTTGTGGAGTGCCTTATGTGCGTGGGTGAGGAGTTTGAAGGTGATCCTCCTGTCGACGGGGAGCCAGTGCAGGTTCCTCAAGTGGGGGGTGATGTGGCTGTGGCGTGGTACATCGAGGATCAGTCGTGCGGAGGCGTTTTGTATGCGTTGCAGTCGCTTGATGAGCTTGGCCGGGGCTCCCGCGTAGAGGGCGTTCCCATAGTCCAGTCTGCTACTGACGAGGGCCTGGGTGACTGTTCTTCTTGTGTCTGTCGGGATCCACCTGTAGATCTTGCGAAGCATGCGGAGGGTGTTGAAGCAGGAGGAGGAGACTGCGTTGACTTGCTTGGTCATGGAGAGCGTTGAGTCGAGGATGACTCCCAGGTTGCGTGCGTGGTCGGTGGGTGTCGGGGCTGCTCCCAGCGTCGTTGGCCACCAGGAGTCATCCCAGGCTGAGGGGTTGGAGCCGAGGATGAGGACCTCCGTTTTGTCCGTGTTCAGCTTTAGTCGGCTGATCTTCATCCAATCGGCGACGGCCTTCATTCCTTCATGGAGTTTGGCTTTGGCGGCGAGGGGGTCCTTGGTGAGGGAGAGGATCAGTTGAGTGTCGTCGGCGTAGGAGATAATGTTGAGGTCGTGTTGTCTGGCGATGCGTGCGAGCGGGGCCATGTAGATGTTGAACAGTGTTGGGCTGAGGGACGATCCCTGGGGTACGCCGCAGATGATCTCGGAGGCTTCGGATCGGAAAGGTGGGAGGCGGACTCTCTGGGTTCTGCCGTCGAGGAAGGAGGTGGTGCATTCCAGGGCCTTGTCTCGGATCCCTGCGTCGTGGAGGCGTGCGCGTAGAGTGCGGTGGCAGACAGTGTCGAAGGCGGCGGAGAGGTCCAGCAGGATGAGGGCTGCGGTCTCACCATTGTCCAGCAGGATCCTGATGTCGTCGGTGGCGGCGATGAGGGCAGTCTCAGTGCTGTGGTTGCTGCGGAACCCTGATTGGGATGGGTCCAGGATGCTGTTTTCTTCGAGGTATCGGGTTAGCTGTTTGTTGACGATCTTCTCGATGACCTTGGTTGGGAACGGAAGCAGAGAGATGGGCCGGAAGTTCTTGAGGTCTCTCGGGTCCGCCTTGGGTTTTTTGAGTAGGGCGTTGATCTCTGCGTGTTTCCAGCTCTCTGGGAAGGTCGCGGTCTCGAAGGAGAGGTTGATGATGTTGCACAGGTGGGGTGCGATGGAGCTGCTGGCTTTGTTGAAGATGTGGTGCGGGAAAGGGTCTGACGGGGAGCCGGAGTGTATTGTGCTCATGGTCTTGATGGTGTCCTCGATGTTCACGCTGGCCCAGGCTGGCAGGGGGTCGTGGTCGATGGTGTGTGGCAGGTCTGGTGTATCGATCTTAGTTGGGGTTGTCTGGGTGTTGAAGCTGTCGTGGATGTCGGCGATCTTGCGGTGAAAGAAGGTGGCGAGGGAATCGCACAGGGGTTGCGACGGCGGGATGTCGTTGGTGTTGGAGCTGGGATTGGAGAGTTCCTTCACGATGTTGAAAAGCTCCTTGCTGTTGTGTGCGTTGTTGTCGAGGCGGTCTTTGAAGGAGATTCTCTTGGCGGACCTGATGAGGTGGTGGTGGTTACGGATGGCGTCTTTGTGGGCTGTGTGGCTGTCCGGTGTCTTATCGCTCAGGCAGTGGAGAAGACCTCGCTCATGTAGCTGCGTCGCCCCCCCTGTACGCGGAAGCGCAGTGGGCTGGTCCGGCGTACGCCACACCAGCGTAGGAGTGTGAATAAATAGACCGGGGTACTGGGCGTGGTTCACTTCCGGGATGGCCAACGTGTCTACCAGGGCGGCGCCCCTCACCCTGCCACGAGTCCGCCGCCATGACCCCCAGCCTCCTCAGCCGAACGCTGGCTTCCGCGATACAGGCCCCCAGCGCACCCAGCGGCACAGCACCGCGGAGTAATGTGTGCGCTGACTACTGCCTTCTGCCTACACTGCGGTCAGCAGGGCTCACAATTCAAATTGAGTCTTGATTTATTTATGGCAGAGTCCAGAAGGCAACAGAAATTGCTTCCAGGGCGGCCCGCCCGGACGACGCATCATCGCAGGCCGCGCACCCCCGAGCGCTCCAGGTGCCACTAACTCTGTGCAGCTCAAGTCATCCCCACGTGGCTGTGGGGCCCTTGCTGACTGCTGCCGCCGGCCTACACTGCGGTCAGCAGGGCTCACACATATCAAATCCAATTCTGACCTGCAAGGACACGCCATCATTGCTGGCTGCATACCCGCTGAGCGCTCCAGGTGCCACTAACTCAGTGCACCACAAGTCATCGTCACGTGACTGTGGGCCCTCGCTGACCGCTGCCTCCAGCCTACACTGCGGTCAGCAGGGCGCTCAAATTAAATCCAATTCTGACCTGCGAGGACACGCCATCATCGCTGGCTGCACACCCGCTGAGCGCTCCAGGTGCCACTAACTCTGTGCAGGTCAAGTCATCGCCACGTGACTGTGGGCCCTTGCTGACTGCTGCCTCCGGCCTACACTGTGGTCAGCAGGGCTCACACATATCAAATCCAATTCTGACCTGCAAGGACACGCCATCATCGCTGGCTGCACACCCCCTGAGCACTCCAGGTGCCACTAACTCAGTGCACCACAAGTCATCGTCATGTGGCTGTGGGCCCTTGCTGACCGCTGCCTCCGGCCTACACTGCGGTCAGCAGGGCACTCAAATTAAATCCAATTTTGACCTGCGAGGACACGCCATCATCGCTGGCTGCACACCCGCTGAGCACTCCTGGTGCCACTAACTCTGTGCAGCTCAAGTCATCGCCACGTGGCTGTGGGCCCTTTCTGACCGCTGCCTCCTGCCTACACTGCAGTCAGCAGGGCTCACAATTCAAATTGAGTCTATATTTATTTATGGCGCAGTCCAGTAGGCAACAGACATTGCTTCCAGGGCGGCCCGCCCGGATGACGCATCATCGCAGGCCGCGCACCCGCCGAGCGCTTCCGGTGCCACGAACTCAGTGCAGCTCAAGTTATTGACCCTTCATGATGTAATCTTCTGTGTGTGAGACCAGTTCTGGTGCCCCTACCTCAGTGCACTGCAAGTCATGGACCCTTCATGATTGAATCTTCTGTGTGTGATGTCAGAGCTGGTGCCCCTGCCTCAGTGCACCACAAGTCATGGACCCTTTATGATTGAGTCTCGTGTGTGTGATGTCAGAGCTGGTGCCCCTACCTCAGTGCACTGCAAGTCATGGACCCTTCATGATTGAATCTTCTGTGTGTGATGTCAGAGCTGGTGCCCCTGCCTCAGTGCACCACAAGTCATGGACCCTTTATGATTGAGTCTCGTGTGTGTGATGTCAGAGCTGGTGCCCCTACCTCAGTGCACTGCAAGTCATGGACCCTTTATGATTGAATCTTCTGTGTGTGATGTCAGAGCTGGTGCCCCTGCCTCAGTGCACCACAAGTCATGGACCCTTTATGATTGAGTCTCGTGTGTGTGATGTCATAGCTGGTGCCCCTACCTCAGTGCACTGCAAGTCATGGACCCTTTAGGATTGAATCTGTGTGTGTGAACCGATGATCACTGTTCTAGTTGTTGCCAGCACCAACCACTCCCTGAGGGCTGGGTTACACTCACCCCACACCCATCCAGCACAGGCGTCACTGGACATGTGACCCTGGTAATAAAAAGGGGCAGGGCGCACGTGCCCGTAGCCAGTTCCACCATACATCTAAGTGTGTCCGTGTGGTCATTATGTATGCGTGATGGACCCTGGCCCTACCACATCACATCATGCTGTGGACAGCGGACGCAAGCATGTCACCTCAGGCAGTGGGTAAGACCTTGGACATGTAGCTTTCTCCTCCCCCCCTGTAAGCGTAAGCAGAGTGGGCTGGGCCGGCGTATGTCAGTCCAGCGCAGGGGTGTGTAGAATTAGCCCGGGGCTCAGGGCGTGGTTCAGTTCTGGGCTGGACAAGGCAGTAACTAATGCGTGTGTCTCTGTTGTAGTGTCGGCGCCACCCGGCCCACAATTGACAATGTTGCAATGTAGCATGCACCCGGAGGGCGGTCTCGCACGAACGGAGAAATGAAGGGGCGCAAGACCGCTCGGGGTCTTGGCTCATAGATGCCAAGTGTTGTGTATATCTGTATTGCCGCAGCATGAGCCAAATGCCTAGCCTTAATCGCAGAGTGAGTTCAGCCAGGCATGAACTCTACATCTGTGTCCGCACTATCCTTACCATAGGCCTACACTCACGTGGCCGCCCACCTTCAACGGCCAACATCACAGTGTCGTTGTCAGGCTTGTGGACATGCGCAGACAGGCATGACAATGGTTTGCCTTTGGAGTGCAAGTGATGCAACCGCACAGCGTACACAAGTGAATAGGCTCGGGGGAGGGAGGAGCAGCTAAGAGGCAACGTAGCACACAGTGATGCCGCTCATTTGCCACATGCAAGTCATGTCAAACATGAATCCCAAAGTCGCACACATCCCACCCCACACCCAACAAGCCACATCACAATTCCTGAATGCAAGCAGATGACAAACTGACATTAGGGATGAAAGCTCCTTTGTCTGAACTATCAGGTGGAAGCACATCTGCACATCCAACCTCGGAATTGCATGTGCCCGGCACCCCCTGACAGATACGATAGCAGTTGAGGACAACTCCCACACTACTCACAGCCCGACGAAAGACCAACACATACACACCCCACACACAGAAGTCCTTTCTTGGAGTTATCTTGCATGAAATGGCCTTCACACTTACTCCCACTCCATCCCAGGCGTACAACTGTCGCACACTTAAACAACTCATTGATCCGAGCAGTGGCATTTCATCCACAGAACTGGCGCAGGTCAGAACAGTGCCACTTCAACTAGGGCCACTAACGCAATGGCAGAACATCCCGGACACATGCACAACCCCTGTCACGTGGAACTGTACCGTGCACATATGCTGCATTTACTGGGGGCACTGCCATTGGTAGTGCTGCGGGTCAGTAACCGGCTGAGCTTCCGCCTTGCCAACGTCACCTGCGTTCAGCCTGTGTTGCATTGTCGATCGTGCATATTCGAGTTGTCCATGGATGTCTGCCTATCCAACAGGACGGTAGCCGAACTGGATTTCGACATGTGTGTGCGCCCTCTGTTGGCCCACGACCAGGAGTCTCACCGTGATTCCCGTCTATGGGATGCCTGGATACTTGGCATACATGCTGGCAGCTGGACCTGGGAAATTGCAGAACTCCTCGTGTGCAGTGACCACATTGAGCCGCTCCCCTATTGGGCTGTAGTGCTAATTGGTGACAGGGGGTGGACGCAGCACATCTGTCCGGACCTGCTAATGGCTGGCCTCACCATCCTGTTCGATGGAGTCGACAACGACCTCATGTTGGAAATGAATGCCTACGAAGCTGCACTCGCTTTCATGGACGTGTAACTACGTACCTGCAGCCACAACAGTTTGGAACCCATTGCACATGTCCCGACACCTTGTTGCATCTTGGGGTTCTGGTCACATATCCCACGACAACAGTGGACATGGCTGCATTCGCCTGGACCCCGAATACGTGGGCGGACAACCACGCGGGGTAACACACACCTGTGAAAGGTGAGGCACTCCCCCGGAGTGGACAGCGGTGTTTGGCAACGTTCCTCATTCTGACATACTGCTGCATTGGTCTGCATGTTGTGGCACTTCTCTTGCCCGTACTGGCACGCATATGCCAATAAAGTCTACACACATTCACTTATTTTCAACTGTGATGTGAGTTGTTTTGAATGACGATGTGTGTCTCACTGCCTATCTGGGTCACGGCCATACATGCACATTGATAGCATTACCCAGGGAGTACCATTTATGTGGAATCACTGTCCCTACATTCATCAATACTTTCATGCTTAATTGATCAGGGCCATGACACATCAGTGTGAATTTGAATGTTTTATTCGCATTCAGTGGGGTGTTTCAGCTGGACCAGTACAGGGCCATGCAAACCCCACTTTCCATTGTCGCCCCATGGAGGGCCAGCCAGAGTCCTTTAGGGATGGACAGGTTCATCGGGAGAGGTAGACTTCAGTCCGCAGTGTGATTGCTGTGTCATTGGTAACCAATCCAAATATGGCAGTCCATGTCGAGGTCCAAGGTGAGTGTCGCTGAGTGTAACGGGGGACAGTGGAAGATGTTATTCCAGGGTATGATGCAGAGGGCAGTAATGAGCTGAAACAGGCCATATGGCAGTGATGTATGCTACCACTTCAATCTTGCCACCAAGCCAGATTCATCGTCATCTTCGTCCTCTGATGTGTCAGGTGCCTCACATGTGGGTGGTGGTGTTTGGTCTGCCACACTGTGTGGCACGGACACTTCAGGGGGCGGAGATGTGGATGGAGTAGTAGCAGCAGCAGTCATCCGCGCTTGGCCGTGTGGCGGCAATGCCATGACGTGGATATGCAGGGCATGGAAGTTCCCAGCTACATCTCGCTGGTGTGCAGCTGTGGCAGCCAATCGTTCTCCATGCATCCGCTCCATGTTCTCCATGATCCTCCGCATGTGCCCCAACTCCCGGCTGACATCGCTGGAGCCACTCTGACTAGCCAGTTGTTCTTGTCTCCGAGTCATGACTCCAGCGATTTTAGCCATGTATTGTTGGAGAGCATGGAGCGGACAGTGGGTGTCCGTTAGGGACTGTAAGTGGACCCTGATGGGACTTAGACACCCACGTATGGCATCTAGTTTGGCTGCCATGAGGTCAAACCCCACCCGCAGCTGGTCAGCCATCTTCTCCTGGCACCCTAACACACGGCGTTGGAATGCCATGTGTTGGTCGTGGGGGTCCTGGGAGCCAGCCGTGGTGGTGGGTGCTTCCTGCTGTGTGGTCTGTGCAGGGGGTGAGGGTCTCCTCGATGCAGCTGGGCTGCCCTGCTCCTGGAGGTGGGGTGCCGAAGCTGTCCATGTGCTGCTGGAGGGCGTCAGTGTTGATGTTGGGGAGGTCGTCTTCGTCAGCAGTGCTGAGTTGTTGTGTCTGCTCTGCAGGAGGTGTTGATTCTCCCTCTGCAATGTGAAGGGGAGATGCAGATTGACACTGTGTTCACATGTATGTCCGCGCATTGTACAAGTTTACTAACGGACTGCATGCCAATGTACATTGTGAATGTTTGTGATGAGATGCCTATTTGATGCGGGACAGTTGACATTTCTACACCATCAGGGATGTGGGGTTGTACTTGTCCATTGTCATCTCACAGTTTCCTGCTATGCCAAATGCGAATGGCCATTTACTACACACTAGCGGCAGCAGTTGTGTCCTCTGTTGTGTTGTGAGAGTGTTGCAGTTTGTGCCACATTGTTGTCAATGTTGAGGTTGATGGAAGTGACCCATATAGGGTCACTCGGGTCACTACACCACCTCTCGGCCTTACCTATATCAACGAAGAGTCGGTCAACCAGTAGAGAATGCAAACAAGCAGTTTATTATCTATACTCTGCAGAGGAGCCCAAATACAACATGCACCATGCAATGCTTGCTAATGGACTGACTCAATAATCATGCGCAGCATAGTATGATACATCAAACACATCATAAACATCTAGAGCACGACTACAAGGGAAAGTTACAGCTTTAGGGATGCGTACTTTAGGGAGGCAGAGGGGCGTACATCACCAGCCCGAAGCAGGCACACGGTATCTCTTAGCCAAGGTCAGCCAGCTGCATCCCAGCTCCTCCCAACATAGGAGAGGTGCTGCAAATAGAATATTACTTACGCACACAGAAAGGCTTATTCATAAGCGAGGCAGCGCCCCTTATTGAATAAAGAAACGAAACTGGGCGTATACTTATCAGGTGAACAACAAGTGTCATGGCGCAGCTGTCTGGGCCTACCTCGTTCGCAGTTTAGAGCCCACTGCATGCTTAAACATAGCCATAATGTAAGATGGCGGCCAGTATACAAAATGGCTGCCACCTGTCCAGGACTAACCTATTCTGTAAAACATCATCTTGCTTAATATAGCTCAGTGGGTTGTCAATATAGATGACTACCACTGCTATATTTAGCTATATAAGGCTAATCTAATAGTGTAACATAAGGGGCATAGCCCTATGATTATTTTAGTGTTATAAGCTAAATATAGAAGTACAGAGGCCATCAGGCAGGGTCTTTATCAGTCGTCAGCATGAGGAAACCGGGGGGGGGGGGCGGGGGTACGCAACTGTGCAGAACTAAGGCGAGATTCTGTTGAATTAGAATCTTTAGTCCTCAAAAATGCCTTCGTCGATATCCATCAGTTCTTGAAGTTTTTTCAGCATCATAATCGCATCCCTGGCTTTAGATATTGGAACAGAGGGTTTGAGTTTAGCCATGCAATAAGTGCAACAGGATGGAAGACAATTCACACAAAGGCAACAAGTGAAGATGATCCCTGCAACTACTACTAAACCATGAGAATCTTCCACCCCCATGCGGACATTAGGCCCCAGAACCACTGTGTCAGAGACCCTGTACCGTTATCTTCATGTATTTCAGAGGCTAACTTATGGAGTTTCTGAATAGCTGAATAAACGGTAGGGGCGTGGTTTGGTATGTAAACGCAGCAGCTGCTACCAATCACACGACAGGCTCCACCCCTGTCTGCAAGAATGACGTCAAGGACAATCCGGTTTTGAAGAGCAACGAGCCTGGTCGCCTGAAGCTCAGCTGTAATATTCATGAATATACCAGCAGTAGTGTTAATGACCGCTTCCACTACTCTAGTAAGATGGCGAATTCGCCTACTATTATACATAGGTCCCCATAGAGGCAACAATCCCTTCATAGCATCAGCAAATTTCTGCATCGTGGTATCTGTCTGAGCAACATCTTCAGTGTTGATAATCCTCTTTACTCGTGACAATGAGGTACCCCTTCGCTGCAACTTATGATCCTTATGATAATTGGAATGGGCTAAGCAAACTGGGGGTAGAAGGAAAGAAACATAACAGCGTCCTGCCCACCCCCTAGGGAGCCATACATGAGCATGTGTACCACAGATAAAATATACATTTGGGGGTGTAAGCAAGGGTGGACTACTTGTCGTGGTCAATGTAAACGTATAATTACAATGACTCTTCCCCACAGGAACACTCCCAAACCCTTCTACACAAAATGGGGCTGGTGTATCAATTATTGGAATGGGTAGGACCTCACTATCTGGGATATTTCTCTCATGAAAGGATCTAAAATACTCTGTTATATTAAACCCTTGGAACGCCATCATCTCATCTTTTACCCAAGAAATGTTTGCACTTTGCTCATAAACATTCATACAGGCATCTGGATGCAAAGTACCTGCCTTCCCTCCTTTTCCGGGTGTGTATCCCTGGTGCATCACTATGTATTCCAAAACTGCTTCATAATCTTCTTTAGTCAGATGGGCAGTATCTGCATATGAGTGGGTATACACTACAGTAAGGAGCTGGAACCATGCTTCACAACTCCCTAGATATGACAGAGGCAAGGATATAAGAAGATCATTCTTATGAGTCATAGAAGGAAGTAAACCACAGATCCAACACTTTGTCGCATTAGTCGTTTGGTGTACTTCATGGAGCATCTGAAGAAAAGCATTTCCAAAATACGTCTGCCTATGTCTTTCTTTATGTGTAGCTAGGGAAACAAACGAATGCTCAGGCGGATCAGGAGTAGTCCCTATCAGAACATACATTGGATGCTTAATTTCTAAAATATCACACCAAACAATATAATCATAACAACAAAAATGCAGAATAAAACCACAACTTTGGTTTTAGTGGTCCAACTAGGCCACCCAGGATCATTTTGACCTAAGGGCAGGGCCGCCAGAGGCTGCTCCTCTTGCGCGACGACTCGCCCAAACGGGAACATATCTAACACCTACTTTCTTCAATAATGATGGAGTCACTTGCGACCTTCTTCAATCAATGATCAATTACGCCAAAGTCCATTCTAAGCCTCTTTGGTAGGCTTCTATTGTCTATCATACTGTAACAGGTGACTTCCTCCGCGTGGGGCCTCACAGTCTAGGCCTACTCAGTAATCCAAACCTTCTTTGTGTCGGTTGGGGTGCCCTCCTGGCAAACACCCACAGCTCACTCGAAAGTCTAAATGTTTCAAAGCAGTGCACCAGTGTCTCTCTTTTGTGGCAGGCACTACAGATGTTGTGCTCTTACCATAAACTCAAATCCATAACTCTCTATTTCCCTCTGGTGCTCTTCTTTTGTCGTGGGCGTAGATCATATCTTACAGACCCAGGCACTGTTTGATCAGAAAAAAGCAACGAAGGCTCAGGCTCAACAAAGCTCCCAGACTCCAACACTCGTTGTTCAGTGTCAGAGGACTCTCGTGCTGCCCTTATTTCGGGAGGGACAGCTTCCAATAACACATCTTCGTTCTCTTTTTCTGTCTCCGTCCAAGTTAGCCGAGCATCCGAAAATGGGATGAACCTTGGTATGTGCTCACATTCATGATCTCCGATTCCTTCTTGGACCCATCGGTCATAAGGGAGTGGCAGCGGTATTCTTTTGGTATGGTGGGCATGTATCCAAATTTTTCTCCCATCCACCTTCACCGCGGTCCTCGTTGGAAGGAGGACTTGCTTCGGTTCATGCCAACGGGGCTCCAGAGCCTTTGTCCTCGCAAAGTTTCGGATCAGAACCCAGTCACTGGGCTGCAACTTATGTCTGGAAGTGGTTGCAGTGACTCTCCGATCTGCTGATGAATAGAACGAAGATTTTTAATTAACTCATACAGGTAATCTATCATCATCGGATACTTGATCTCACTAAATCGTTTTGGCCTAGGGACACCCCATATATTGGCAGGGCGCCCGAAAACTACCTCATAGGGAGATAGACCAGTCCTCGTGTGTGCGGTCATTCTTGTGGACAAAAGGGCTAATGGTAACGCATCCGGCCACTTCAGACCTGTGCTCTCCTGGATCTTAGCTAGCTTCAACTTGAGCGTTCCATTATATTTCTCCACAAGACCTGCAGATTGGGGGTGATTTGCTGCATGAAACTTCTGATTTATGTGCAACCCTTCACACACCAACTGCGTGACTCGGGCATTAAAATGGCTGCCGTTGTCACTCCAGATCACCCTAGGCAAACCGAAATGAGGGAAGAACTCTTTTATGAGTGCTTTCTAACCCTGGGCGTAGTTCGCGAAGTAACGCTTCGCGAAGCTACGCAAAGTGCAGTTCGCACTACGCGAGCTACGCGTAGCACTACGCAAACTGCGTAGTGCGTGTTCGTAATGATTGCACAGTGCCGGATGCTTGTCCGCACTGTGCAATCATTGAAAACGGCATCTTGCACAGTGCGAGCTGTCTTTTACTGCCGCTCGAGTAGATTTTTACTCGAGCGGCAGCTTTCTCAACGCGGACTGGTAGTTTCTCATCGCGAGCGGTCGCGAGCATACGCGACCACTCGCAATGAGAAACCTGACCTCCCGCGTTGAGAATCTCGCCGGGAGGTTTATTTTCCACGCTCGCGATCGGCAACTTGATGTTGCTGATCGCGAAGCGAGGAAAAGTCTCGCCAGGATGTCATTTTGCTTGCTCGCGGTCGCCAACTTGACGTTGAGGACCGCGAGCAAGCAAACTGACCGCTGCACTACGCTACGCTACGCTACGCGTGTTTGCACTGTGCTACGTGCAATTCGCGTAGTGCGAAGTAGCGCAAACTTCGCAAACTACGCGAGCGTAGCGTAGTTTTCCGCCCAGGCCTAGTGCTTTCACCGTTGCGTTAGCAGTATTTTCCTTCACAGGGTACGCCTCCACCCACTTACTGAAAGCACACACGACCACTAGAACGTACTTCAAATTATTCACTCGTTCTAGCTCAATGAAGTCCATTTGAAGAACCTCAAAGGGAAATTAGGGTGGTGCGAAATTCCCAGAAGGCACAGGAGTACCTTTCCCAGGATTATGCTTTAAGCAAATCATACAATGTTTCACTACATGGGCAGCTACCTTGGGAATGAGATAATTTCGCCACACTGGGTCTAACAATTTACAAATCCCTTTTGCGCTAATATGAGCGGGAGCATGAGCCATAGTGACAACTGGGAAAACATATGCATTGGGCAACAGCCATCTCCGGCTGTCAGACAAATCAGACCAGCACCCATCCTCAACTAGAGTACCCGTCCTTTCCTGCCATACAGCCACTTCATCTTTTGTGGCCTCATTCTGTATGTCCTTAACACTACTTACAGTGTTCTCATACATCGCATTATCAGGTACCCACCTAGCAGGTCCTGCCACAAACATCTTACTCATCTTCGATCTAGCAGTTTCTCTAGCTGTTTGATCCGCAAATGCATTGCCCCTACCCACGTCATCTGTAACTACCTTGTGGGCACGGCATTTTATTATTGCCAGCTTTTTGGGTAACATCAAAGCCGACAGCAATCTATGGATCAACGGGCCATGCTGTATCTTCAACCCATGGGATGTTAGGAACCCCCTTTCCGCCCAGAGCCGCCCAAAATTATGAGCGACTCCAAACGCGTACTGGCTGTCGGTGTAAATATTAACAGCCATCTTCTCACTTAACTCACAAGCTCTCAACAGGGCTATTAACTCAGCAGCCTGGGCAGATTGATATGGGACGCAGGAAGTCTCTACGACTGCGCAATGTGGTGATCGCATATGTGGCAAAAGTAGTGCCATCTGGTAGCTTAAGGCAGGAGCCATCGACATATAGTTCCCCTTGGGGGTCAGATAAGGGAACATCAGTCAGGTCTACACGTCCCTTCGTTTCTTCCTCTGTTCTGTACATACAGTCATGCGCATCTGCATAATGACTCGTCGAAGGGAGGGATAGTAATGTGGCTGGATTCAGAGTGACACATCATTTAATGGTGACATGTGGAGCGAACAAAGTTAGCTCATATCCAGTCAGACGCGCACTAGTAAGGTGCTGCGTCTGCGTTCTATTCTATAGAGTGTCTACAGAATGGGGTACCATGACCGTTACGTCAGTGTCAAGAACGAGCCCTGCCGATTGTCTGATTGCAATTGCCACAGCAGCAGCGGCTCTCAGATAGCTCGGGAGCACTCTAGCCACATTGTCAAGGACTGCAGAAAAATAAGCACAGGGCCGATACTTAACACCGAAAGCCTGTGTCAACACACTCAACGCACAACCATCCACTTCATGTACATACAATACAAAGGGCTTCCTATAGTCAGGAGTAACAAGGACAGGAGCAGAACAAAGCGCATGCTTCAATTGCTCGAAGGCATGCTGACACTCAAGCGTCCACGGCAAGGGTTCACGCCCACCTTTCGTAGTTAAATAAAGGAGAGGTTTCACAATCAGAGAATAGTTGGGGATCCAATGTCGACAGTATGAGGTAATGCCAAAGAAACCTCGCACTTCTCTCTGTGTCTTTGGCACGCCCATTTTATTGATTACAGAAATATGTTCAGGTGTCAATCTTCTACCCTCCTTCGATAGGAGGTGACCTAAATAGGTAACCTCCTGTCGACAATACTGAAACTTAGGAAGGGACGCTTTATGTCCATTTTGTGCCTGATGCATTAACAATTTGACCGTGGCTTCCTTACATCCTTCTTCAGTATCAGAAGCCACGAGGAGATCGTCAACATATTGCAACAATACATTACCAACCGGAAGCACTTGCGAGTCCAATTGCACTTTCAATGCTTGACTATATATACTAGGACTTTCAGTATACCCTTGAGGAGCGCAACAGAACACAAAGCTTCTGCCAGATAAATTGAACCCGAAAGATACCTGGAATCTGGATGAATCGGAATACTAAAGAACGCATTCTTCAAATCAATCACAGAGAAATACTGAGCTGTAGGAGGGATCATAGTCAAAATCGAAGTGATATCAGGAACAACAGGAAATTGTGGTACCACTATTTTATTAATTTCCCTAAGATCAATAATAAATCGGTACACATCAGAATGGGCATCAGGTGAATCTGTTGGGGCCTTTTTAAGAACCAGAAGAATAGGCCTGTTGCACACATTAAAAACTGTTTCCTCAACCACACCAGACGCAATTAAATCATTTATGATTTTCAACAAAGCAGTCTCTCCTGTCTGCGATATTTTATACTGTGGAATACGAGGCAGAGAAACATTGTCCTTAACCTGAATAGACACTGGCGGTACCTGCAACAGTCCTACGTCTGTGTCATCTGTAGCCCACAGCATACTAGGCAGGTCCTTAAACTCATCGGGGAGAGGGGCGTCTTTGGCAAAGTGTTGCTTCGCCCGTGCCACATCAGGTCCAATCGTCATGTAAACACCGTCTGGGGAACAGAAAATGGTTGCATGCAGCCGTTTCAACAGATCAAGCCCCATTAAATTTTCCCCACAATTTGAAGTCAAAAGGAACAAGGATTTCACTGAAAACGGACCAATTGTCAAAGCAAGGGGCTTAGAGATGGGACTAACAACCGGCGTACCTGAAAATCCCACTGAAACATTATTTTTGCCAGACAGAGCTGCCCCAGGGACCAGCGAATGGGAAACGGAGCTGTTCATAGCACCCGTGTCAATCAAAAACTTTTGAAAGGTACCAAGAAAACCTGCAGCAACATAGGGTCCGCATTGATCTACATTTACTGAAACTGGTCCCCCACCCTGTCCGTCGCTGTCCTAGCTGTGGATGAACATCCCTGTTCCTTCATCTACATCATAATCCTCACGACAATACTGTCGTCCTCTAGGATCATCAAAGTAATTCTGATCCTTTTCAACATTCTCAGTTTGTTCTGGTCTTCTCTCATCCTTACTTCCTGTTCCTCTACCACGTCCCCGAAAACCCCCTCTTCTAGTGATCCCACCAGCCTGTAGCAATTCAGGGCACTCATTTCGCCAATGCCCCTCCTTCCAACAATATGCACATTGATTAGGTCCCACAGGTACATATGGAGCACTCGTTCCACCACCTCGCGGTACGGACCATCGCTGCTGCACTTGCGGCTGACCCCTTCCTCTTCCACTACTTCCCTGCACCTGCTGCAACAACACCTTTGTTTGCTGTCGCTTTATCATAAGCCATGGCTTTCTGCGCGATCGTCAGCGCCTGTCTTTTCCTCGTATTTTTTTGCTCTCTAATTCACCGCTGCTTTGCCTCCTTCTGCCAAACCCTCAACATATCAAACATTGACTGCCTACTCTTCTTAGCAAACAGCTTTCCTTCTAGAAAATTCAACTTTTGTTCATCGAACGAACCAACAAGTGGCCACTGCAAATCAGCATTGTCCTTCGTATATTTATGCCATAAGGTGCTAAACATAATAAGGCCAATACCGTGCTTTAAGTACATATCAAAATTCGGGGTACCCTCTGCAGGAGCAGGTTGTCTTTCCTCCAGTCGATCACTTGAACAACAACATCAACATACAAAACATCCAAGTTTACTAAAACACGGCATCTTAATATAAGATACTTACACAATTCCCACTGCGCAAGCGCAAAGCAAATCCACTTCTCTGTCCGAAAATCGTACACGAAATACACTCAAAAATCAGCACGAACAGACCTCTTCAGGTATGCGATACCACACGACCCAAACAGCCTTTCACTAAGCACCACCTAAGAATCTCTGTTACGTGTATGGATAGCCCAGCTCGACCCTATTGTGATTAGACACGATCTAAAGCCGATCCCGCATCTTGTAGCTCGTAGAGCCGTTAACGACTCTCAAACCACCACGAGATTCAGCCCCAGCACTCGTTCACACAATACAGTTCAAACTCACTATTAAAGCACAGCCCAAGTAGCTTGTCCACAATACTTAAGGGTACAACTCAAAGTTCTGCCTTGTCAAACGCGATCCGGCACTGCCCGTGAGGTTTGCCACTAAGGCTCATCTCATCTGTGGCTCAAGACCACTGAGATACAGCTCGATGGGTGACCTCACCCTCACAGTCCGGTACCACTTATGGAGCACAGACCGATCGGTTCTGTCTCCCTCAAGTCGGTAGTGTGGCCCTGTCCACGAAACATGCCCGAAGGCCCTGCCCCTCCCGGTGCTACCCAAGAACCACTATGAGACGGGTCTCAAAAACCCGAATCACCCGGAGCAGTTCAAGTTCACACCGAAAGGCGGTCAACGGTCTGCCTCGCACGGTTCAGTCCAACACCACCTCAGGACTAGCGCCAGTACATTTTCAAGTACTAAAACGTACACAAAGTCACTCACCTGTCAAACGCAGGTTTCACACGAGATTCTCTACCGCCGACTCTCCAGACCAATCTGGTCAGCTCCAAGGTCTCGCCGTATCTGGACCCCGGCGTATCACCACTAGGCAAGGCACCCTCGATCAGACGGGTGGGGCAAGCCACAGAAACAGAGCTCTATCTTGTGGGGGCCCCCGATCCGCCCGCTAGACCAGCCTGCACCCCGACCTCATGACCCATTTACGGGTGTTATGGGTGATTAATCGCTGGGTCCCTGTTCGGGCGCCAACTGATGGAAGTGACCCATATAGGGTCACTCGGGTCCCTACACCACCTCTCGGCCTTACCTATATCAATGAAGAGTCGGTCAACCAGTAGAGAATGCAAACAAGCAGTTTATTATCTATACTCTGCAGAGGAGCCCAAATACAACATGCGCCATGCAATGCTTGCTAATGGACTGACTCAATAATCATGCGCAGCATTGTATGATACATCAAACACGTCATAAACATCTAGAGCACGCCTACAAGGGAAAGTTACATGTTTAGGGATGCGTACTTTAGGGAGGCAGAGGGGTGTACATCACCAGCCCGAAGCAGGCACACGGTATCTCTTAGCCAAGGTCAGCCAGCTGCATCCCTGCTCCTCCCAACATAGGAGAGGTGCTGCAAATAGAATATTACTTACGCACACAGAAAGGCTTATTCATAAGCGAGGCAGCGCCCCTTATTGAATAAAGAAACGAAACTGGGCGTATACTTATCAGGTGAACAACAAGTGTCATGGCGCAGCTGTCTGGGCCTACCTCGTTCGCAGTTTAGAGCCCACTGCGTGCTTAAACATAGCCATAATGTAAGATGGCGGCCAGTATACAAAATGGCTGCCACCTGTCCAGGACTAACCTATTCTGTAAAACATCATCTTGCTTAATATAGCTCAGTGGGTTGTCAATATAGATGACTACCACTGCTATATTTAGCTATATAAGGCTAATCTAATAGCGTAACATAAGGGGCATAGCCCTATGATTATTTTGAAACCTACAAGGTGCTCTGATTCTTATGTGTGTGTGCTGCATTGTGGGTGTGTTGCCCCTTCAGCTCTGATTTGGCTGGCCCTTCTCCCTTTCAGGTGGTGTGCCTTTCACTTCTGTGCTTATACAGTGCTGAGATATTGCAGACTTGGGTAAATTGGGCTCTTGGTCGGTGTTGTGACTCTTGGGCATGGTTTGTCTGCAGATGTGCTCTGCTTACTTGTGCATGTGTGCCATTGTGCCCATCTCTCCCCGTCCCCCCAGTCCCTGGTCGTTACTCACCCTGTTGCTGTTGGCTCAGGTCATGTTGTGCAGTGTCCGGTCAACCAACTCCTGCCACCGTCTCCCCAATGATGACTCGGGTCACCATTTCCTCCATCTCATCCAGCTCCTGGTGTGTCGCTGGACTCCCACCTCCAGTCTGCATTGCTGCTCTCAGGTTGGCAGCGGTTTTCAGCTTGGTTTTGCGCTTCACATCAGTCCAGCGCTTCTTGCAGTCGTCCACTTCCCTTCTCTTCACTCCCACTGCATTCACCTTGGCCAAGATGGACTGCCATATTGTATTTTTAGTTGCCAATGTCACAGTGGAGGTGATGAACAGTTGGTGGTGGTGTTCTGTTATCTCCGTAATGAGGATCCTTGTTTCCTGCGGACTGAGTCGCGTCTTCCTCTTCTTCTTCTCCTTGCCCTTCCCTGTCCCCGAGGTCCCAAGCTGGTCCTCCGTGTGGCTTGTGGGGTTCTGGTTGTCCTCTGTACTTGCTCCGGCTCCCTCCATGGTACTTCGCAGTTGTTTGTGTTTTGTAGGTGGTTTTTTTGCAGCTTTTGTAGTGTTTGTTCCCGCCTTGCTTGTGGGACTTGCGGGCCTGGCGCTGCTTTTCGGTGGATTTTTATCGCAGTTGGGCCCATCGCAGCTTTTTTCACGTTCGGGTTTCCTTTGTTATCGCCGTCGCGGTAGTTGTATCGCGGACATTTGTAGCGTTCTCGGGAAACTATCGCATGTTACCGCCGTGTTGAGAATGAGACGTTGACACAGAGTTATTTTCCCGCAATAGACGGCGATATGAAAAATTGCGTTAACCTATTTTGGCGATGATTATGGCACGTTCTTGAGAATATCCCCCTACATTTCAAAACTTGTTTTTACTACGTGAATTAATGAAAAAACCAACATAGATAGAAAGAGCAGTCAGTTTGGCATTCAACATTTACAGAGTCTTACATATCAGACAAAATTGAACCCCCTAAACGTCTGTTCAATGTACTTTCCTAACTTATTTTATAAATGTAGCATGGGTCGATATAATTACTTGCTCATAACTATTCAACAGAAATCCAAGTATGTTTGCTACATTGCTAACGTTTGTGTCTAAAATATGAAAGGCATGGAAACGGGATGTATTGTCCAACCAAGAGAAAACAGAACAATACGTACTGTGAAAGTGCAATCATGGGGCAAGTTTGTGAAGCTATTGAGAAAGGAAATTGTATATAATGTCCCTTACTAGGTCCTCCAGGGGTACACAGAGAGGATGTACTCCCTGAAAGCTTTGCCTCTACTGTGGTGCTTATATTCACCTTACACCTTAACAACCCTCCTTACTGGGGCCAGTTTTCAGCAGTGCCTTAGTTATTATTGGTAGTCACCCATTATTGGTATACTAGTTTTTCGGCACCAGTTTTTTAGTGAAATATTCATACAGATTTTGGAATGTGTCAAAATTGCTCAAAGATTTTCCCTCTGTGCCTGGGGAATTTATCTCCCTCTCTGCATGCTCTCTCCGACAGAGAGAGGATGTTTGGATCCACTAGGAAGGAAGGATGGTGGATTTAGCATATTTACCACATTGGCCTTAGAAAAGCTACTGCATTTAGAGTTCTCAACTGTGGCAGGGAAGGTTTAGCCACCAAAGGAATCTCTGATTTGGGGGGACCCATATTGGTGGGAAATATGCAGTAACTCCACAGTTGGCCATATCATTTGGCGGAATTCCTACTACCTGCTATGGCAACTGCAAGTGTTCTTCCAAGTGGTTCTGTATTGTCACATCTGTGATCATTCATGACAGAGTTACCTCTAAGTCCTGGTTTACCAGATGGAGCTGATGGAGGAATATCTGCTTATGGGATAATCAGTGATGTCATCAATGATGTCATTCAACATGTCATGAGCGATGTAATATGTGCGGTGATGAGCAGAGCATAGTGGGAGCACAAGTTATAGTTAGCGCAGTAAACAATAACTGGTGACTTTCAGTGTTTTTTTGTTTTTTAAATGTTAGTTCTAATGCTATTTCAACACCCAACTATAGTGTCACCTTAACCTTTGCTTGTTCAGTGAAATTCTAGGGCTTTTTTAACTTTACCTAAAATCTTATTACCATACTTACCTATAATGTCAAATTGTTACTTCCAGAAAGCAACTTCAGAATTGCTGTTTAAGCCTTGTACTCTTGCATCTGGATAGTAGAAATGTCTTATTAGGGGCATCCTATACGCCACAGCACGTCTCATGCAGGGCTTGAAGAAATATGGTCCCAACACTCTCATCCTGATGGAACTCAATGGGCTCCCCTTGCTGGATGGTACCATTTTCAAAACCAGCTTCATCATTTGCAAAGACATCATGGCCAGCATCTCTGCTAAACTTGCATGCAAGCACCTGATGGAGCATGATTTTTGTACATAAAATCTGCTCGATGAAATCCACCCAAATGCATGCTTTTACTAAAATGCATGGGATTATTAACAATAACATGAGGGTGTACAACGTGAAATGTGCACAAGGCACGATAGTTTGATTTTATAATAAGAATAATGCTAACTGAATGTTATTCTGTCTTCCTAATTGCAGAAAAATAAACGAAAAGAAAACAGCTTTTATTCTTCGTGAAAGTAGTGTAGGTTTTACAAATTATTCTCTGTTTTGCAAAAATAATGTAGGCCTCAGAATTGTTAGGGGATGCACTTTCTGTGCTCCTATGCTTCAATCGTTACAAATGCTTCCTTAGAGTGTAGATATTTAGACTGTTTCTAAAAGTCTTCTAGGTTTCATTCCTGTCTAGGCGAGGGATGTAGATGACGAATGTAACTGTTATAATATTCTAGATACATTTGTAACGAGGTGTCCTTCCTCTTCCTCTCTTGGAAGTTGTACAATATTTAGACAAAGAGTGTTTAGAAACTAGTAGTAAAATCACTGTCAGTAGATGGTCATACCATCAAAAATAACCAATAGAGAGGCTTGCTGATGAGAGATAGTGCAACATTTTATCGGAAGAAAGGAAGTAGCGTACTATAAAAGATTCCTGTGAGAAAGTGTTCCTTGGCTCGTTCACATGAATGGTGACCTGCCCTGCATTCGTGTTGCTGCATGCCGTGCTGATTCCTGATTCTCTGGCTGGCAAACCCTGCTGTTCCTAAGAGACTTCCCTAGAGACTTTGCACATCATTGGCTGGTAATGCTGCCCTTGCTATACTCTAACGGCCGTGGAGTTAGCTTTTCAGACTAATTGCACGCTGTGCATTAGTATTTCAATTCGTAAGTGAATCGTTATTTCACTGCTATTTTCTCTCTCTCTCACGCCTCTATATCTGATATTCTGATGTTTTCGTAAATGATCTGTGATGATTATTGTGAATCTATTTTGTATTCTATGAATCGAATTATTTCATTCTAACCTGTATTTGTGCTTGACCATTCATATTATGAAATAACAAGAAAAACTAATAGAAAAGAATAGTGTTTGTCTTCATTACTGAGTTACTGAGTTATTTGGATATGTTTACAATTACAAATGTTTAGTATATTTCTTCATTGTAGGTCCTCGTAGAGAAATAGCATACCGTCTTTCATTATTTGGTCCCTTTTAGCTCTAACAAAGATTCATCGGAGGACCTTTAATATTGCTAATTGTATGATAATGACTTATGGGCCCGTCATTAGAGATACGCTTCCGATTATTTTATAGTGGTTGGTGTGGATAGGTAAGCTGACAAAAATCCCCCAACGCTTCCGCTGCATCACACCCATCTCTGGTGGTTCTTTCCAGAGCCAGTGCACTATCGGACTTCAGAATAAGAAGTGTGAAAAAAAAAAAAACAAGGTGACAGGTCTTTTCCATCTATGCAGCCAGAATCTGGAACAACATCCCTACATCCATCTAGCCAGTCCCAAAGCTGCTCCAAATCTTGAAATAGTTGAAGACTCATCTCTTAAAGAACACCAAATCACAATGCATTAACTGTCCGCAACTCAGCTTCCTCTCCTATTACATGTTGAGTTTAAGATTGCCTTTGACCATGTGCAGTGGTCAGCTGCCTTTTGGCTAGGAGTTTGCGCTACAGAATTACTATATACATACATACATGCACAATGATACTTTAACCTAGCATTGCTACCCCAAGCCCTTGGAGGACGTTAGAAAAACAGAACTCAAGATAATAA
This sequence comes from Calotriton arnoldi, assembly GCA_963921515.1. NCBI lineage: Eukaryota > Metazoa > Chordata > Amphibia > Caudata > Salamandridae > Calotriton > Calotriton arnoldi. Next base: position 104,831 of record CAWUFW010020159.1, read on the forward strand.
TACCATGCAAGCGACACAATAAATAACACAACTCATTTGTGGGTAAAATAAGTTGCAAGTTTATTTATTACACAGGTTGGGTTAGCTTTCTGGCTATGCAGGTGTCAGCAGTGACTTCTGCTCTTTTCATTTGTTTGATGCTCCTGACAAGTCATAGCGAGACCCCGACCAGTCTCCACAGCTGCTCAAGATTTCAACTGTCCCTTGAGTGACTAAGGAGCGCCATCACGTAATGCCAGACCCTGCCGTAATGACTCCCAAGGACCTGCAGAATTCCATTTTGGCTCCAAGATCCACAGTCTGGAGGCCTTTCTTATTGTTGGTAGCTTTAAGATCACTTTGAGATTCCGCCTTGCGATGCTGAGAACTATTCACATGAATTCTTGTTCTTTACTTACCTTGCATGTATCCATTTGGGTGGGAGGGTGGGTGGGTAGGTAACACTGATCACAAAGAGGCTCAGCCATGTCTTCCAACCTCATGTAAGACCACCTTTTGATCTCACCCCTTCCTTTCTGTCATCACAGGGCCATAAACATAGGGGGTAGCCCTCTCAGACTATGTTGGCTCTCATTGCTCAAAGCTGACATCCTATCTAGCAAGGAAGTAACACTAGGATGCTGTCTCCTCTATGTTGCCCTGTGGACGAAATGGACAGCTGCATAGCATTGGCTACTCCTAGCCCTTGGAAGATGTTAGAAAAAATTAGAAGTCATACAAATATTATCATGCATGTGACACAGTAGATTACACTAACAACTCATTTGTGGACAAAATATGTTGGAAGATTATTTATGACACAGATTGGGTTAGCTTACTGGCAATCCACGGGTCGGCGGGGAGGTCAGTTAACATACATCCTGAGAAATTTAGAGCTGTCCTGTTGGTGGTATCAACACAAATGTGCTTAGATTCATTGCAGCTCATTCACTTAGAGTGGGTTGCCTCCCTACTCTTTCCATTTGTGACAAGTCAGAGTGAGACCCTAGCCAGTCTCCACAGTTGCTCAGAATTTCAACTGATCCTTGTTAAGGATCTGGCTTATTTGCCATTTGTCGGGATTCAGAATATTCAGATTACGAGTTTGGATTGGATACGGTTGACCCTTATTGTGGGGTATCTTCCCGATTTGCTACATGTTCATATCAGTTACTTGTGTAAAGTGTTGAATACTCTACCAGATACTTGGAGCCCTGATGAAGTTCCTTTGGTCAAGGGAACGAAACGCGTTAGCTGATGGCCTTTTTTACTACTATTACCAATAAAGAAAACTGATGGACTTATATATACGACTTTGACTCCATTTCCAGGTGCACCTTCCATCTTCAAACAATATGAGTAATTCCCTTTGGGCTCCAAGATCCACCATCTGGAGGCCGTTGTAGTTGTTTGAAGCTTTAGGATTGCCCTGTAACTCTGCCAAGCCTTGGAGATGGCACCATGCAATAACCGAGGCCCCTAAGGCCCCCCCCCCCACCTATGCTATCTCCTTTGGTTTACTAGGTACATCCAGCCTCTTGTAAGACTCCCTGAATAATGAGCAGGAAGTTGGCCCTCCAAACATCAGACAAAAGCACCCCAAGTGGTGCATCTCTGTCTTTCAGATATCAACTCAACAAACTATGTATATAGAAGCTGAAACACATTGCTCTATAGGTTTCTGCATTGTGAGATTAGTTAGCTAGCATCTGACAACCAAGTTATTTATTTATTTTATTTATTTGTCGAGTTTTATATAGCGCTGGCTAGACCCGTAGGTATCAGAGCGCTTTACATAAGGATCGTTGCGTTACAAGTTACAAATTACATCCGTTATCAGAGCATAGTAAAACATAGGCAAAAGAAAAATATAACAATAATGTTACAGTAATTAATCGGGGGAGGAAGGAGAAATAGCGGGGAGACGGGGAGAAATGTGCCCAATGTCCGGCTGGGTAGGTGACGGCCGAGGGGGTGAACCCGGGCCGGTCTCCTCTATAGCTGTCTGGCAGCTCCACCGGGCATCAGCCATGTTGCTCAGGTCTCAGCGGTTCCGAATAACAAGAAAAACATTTTTTTTTCCATGCTTACATTAGATTACAGTAGCATAGTCAGACACAGAAGAAACAAGTCCCCAAAAGAGGAATGGGCGGGGTGTGGAAACAGGGGGCTGGGAAGCGGATCAGTTCTGGCAAATCGGCAGTGGTAGGGAAGTACCACGTGGGGGCCCAAGAAGTTAGAGTAAGGGGGCACATAGCCCAGATGTGGTAAAATAGTCATTACGTCCAGTGCCAAATTCAGTGACCGCATTAGGTCATCTCGGTAATGTGGGGGTACCGTGCAGCATCGCGTTCCATGCCTCCCTCAGTAGTTCCTGTACTCTAGAGCGATCCATCAAAGCGGTGGAGAGATGTTTGGCAGGCTTCTACATTATCTGGTATGAAGTGCGTGGCTGCGGTGTGTAAAATCACAAATGATGTGGAATGTCAGGCTTCCACTATTTGAGCGCCATCTTATTTGCAGGAGAAGAGAGTCAATAATGATGAGGTCAGTTGCGATCATTATAGAACCCAAACGACAAATGGGCAGCTGGCAAGCGATGAGTTATGGATTTGGCACGAGTGAGGCACAGCGTTAACTCACCTAGACGTGTGCACAATTAAAAAGAACTGGTAGTGTGCGAGCGCTGCTAGCGAGGTCGCCATTTTAGGGTCAGGCAGCGTTTGAGGGATTGATCGCACCGCAGATCATATTTGGCTATTAAGGTAGGAAATAAATGGGTATTTGGAATAGAAAATGGCCTGAGCGTCGTTGAGGGGCCCTCCTTTAGGGGAGCCGTCGCTCAGGAAACAAACAATTGCGGTGAGATGAGTGAGGACGGGCATCGAGGGACACTGCGGCCGCCATTACAAAGTCAGGCAGTATCACGGGAGCTATCGCCGTGAGGGCGAATACACCGCTGATACAGCTAGGACCTGAGGGTACCTTGAGCTGAGGGGCACAAACGGTCTCCGTCCACAGGAATCGGCCGCTCGGCGCAGAAAGCAGATGGACCTCCAGATGCTGCGATCGGGAGCGTCGGCCATTTTGGAGCCGATGCCATGGTTCCAACACGGTAAAATCTTCGGCACGAAACTCCGCCGCAGCTAGTGTGAGCCGTTGGCTTGAGCGTCTCCTCCCCCGGGCCTCCACGGAGTCGGAGCTTCGGCCCCGAGAGCCGTGCAGTCCACTCACAGCAGGGTCCGGGCAGTTCAGCATCCGCCCCTGTCGTTGCCCCGGGGAGCAGCCGGAAGAGGCTCCGCTGAGGAGAGGGTCCAGAGCTCAGGCGACGGTGGAGGGGTCAGCTGTTACACCAGGGGGCAATTAGAGGCACCGGAGAGGTAAGCAGGGTCTCAGGACCCAGGACGGTGTCGGTGGCATCGATGGAAACAGGCCACAAGTTCCATGCCCTCCTTACATACGATACTTTCTGACCAAATTTTGCTCAGATTACCTACAAGTATATCTGGTTTATGCAAACCCCTCATTAACAGCTGCGAATCTTGGGTTCTGGAGCAAGTGGTTTTGTTTATTTCTCAGCAGACGTTGCAATGGCGCCCCCTCTCAATAACAATTCAGATCTCACCCTAATTTATACCTAGAACAACTGTGCGTTTTTTGTAATACTCCACAACCAAATCTTGCCCATAATAACATCCATGATTTGTTAACTGATACTGGAAATAAAATACACTTCCAGCACCATTGGGCAGTATTAGATTCCCGCCAAAGGCTGCTATGGCCTCCCTCTTTTAAAAATAAGGCTTTGACTGAAAGAGCTTTAACATTGTGTTGCTCACAATATGCTGTCACAAAACACAGTACAGAATAACTTCATGTATTCAGTGGCTCGGTCTGCCATCAAAACAACATTCCAGCGGTACTGCCATCTCTGCTATGACATCAAAGTCCAGCATTCTGGCATTTCTACCAGAGGATGCAATTGCAGTCCTCCTTTGTAGTGCAGGTCTGAACATCACAAAATCAATTTAATCAAATCAAGCCATCAACTGCAGCACACTTTGAAGCCAATCCTTTGGGAATTTAAGGATTGTTGCCTGAAGTTAAATGCAATTTCAGCACAGCGATTACTGCCACCGGATGGAATGGCCACATTTCTTTGATCATTACTTAAAAACACATAACAGGATCCTGTACCTACATTGTAATCCACTGCAATAAACCTTACTCACAATATCTTCTAGGATGTAGGAATTTCTCACTGTAACAATGTACAGATTCTTTGTAATTCGTTGCAATTGCAGGACTCACGGTGTCTTGGTGAACTCATACCAGGCAATGGGAATTAAACTAACACATACATAAAGTCATTAGCCAATCATCCCCAGGAGATAGGATGGCACCAATTCTGAAGTGCGGGTTTGTACTATGCCCGAATGGCTTTGGGGATTCAATGATTGTCCTTAAAAATACAACGCATTTCTGGCCACAAGAGCATAACCGGATTCCAATCCAATGATGCAATGGAAACCCTGTGATCTAAGATTCAATAAACCATTGGAAAACATCATATTGACACTTCCCTATTTCATGCTAGACAATCCTTCAGGCAGTCCTTCTGAAATACAGTTGTGGCAACCCATGTGGCCGATACCACACCTTTATTAGATCCATTTTGTTCTAACGCTGAAACTAACCAGTGGCCACTGACCAGGCACTTCATACAAGAAAGAGGGGGTGAGGCTCCCTTAAGAATTGCTATTCTAACATAATTATGTTTGTATGTGCTTTTTTTATTAACTGCGTCAGCTTGTCTTTTTGTGGTACAACCACAGTGACCTGTCACATGCAAAACCCAGAACCACATGAGAAAACTAGCCTAGCAAGATCTGTCCATTACCCTCTAGAGATGGATTGGCAAAATTGACTTTCTGGTCCTTGCTATTAGGCATAACTGTTCATTCTGCCAAAAAAGTTATTAGGAATGATCCTTCACGGAATTTGTTGTTTCCCAAAGCAATTCAATTGCATAATAATATGCTATGTCTTACCCCCATGACCATTTTTAGACCTCCTGAGTCTGCATATGTGTGCATGCCTGGGTCTCCATCTCTATCTCCTTCTTTACTATTCTCTTCTTGCAATTGGAATCGTCTCAAAGTGGAGGTTACTGTTGTACTGTGTTGGACAGGGCCCATTTAGCAGGATTACTCCCAAACTCTTTTTGCCTTCCTTTGCCTATTTTTCTGACCTACTTTTTGTTGGCTTTTGAACTCTGAGCATTTTACCACTGCTAATTGGTGCTAATATCATGTGCTCTCTCCTCCAAACATGGTATGATTGGTTTACACCTATTTGGCTTATTTGATTTACTTCTAAATCCCTTGAAAAGTGGTATTCCATGTGCCCAGGGCCTGTAAATTAAATGCTACTTGTGGGCCTGCAGCATTGCTTGTGCCACCCACAGAAATAACCTTTGAAACTTGTCTCAGGCCTGACACTGCAGGGCATGCATGCACAGGATACTGCTACATTAACTTGGCATTTAAAACTACTTGCCAAGCCTTAAAATCCCATTTTATTACACTTAGGTCACCCCTAAGGTAGACCCTAGGTAGTCCTATGGGCAGGGTGCTGTGTAAGTAAAAGGTAGGCCCTGTACCTTTATGTGTGGCATGCCCTGGTAGTGTCAAACAGCCTATTTCGTTTTCACTGCTGTGAGGCCTACTCCTCTCATAGGCTGCCATTGGGAATTCCATTATATGCTTTAAGTGGTAATTTGTGATCTGAAAGGAGTGGCATTGCCATGTTTGGTATGTTTAGAATGGTGGTGATAAATCCTGATTACTGGTGTAGTTGGATTTTACATTACTGTTTTGGAAATGCCACTTTTAGAAAGTGGCATTTCTCTGTGCATATGATTCCTTGTGCTTTGCAGCCTGACTCCAATACACGTCTAGGGCTAGGTGACAGCTACACTCGGTGCATACTTTCCAGACAGCCACAACACAGGAAGGGCTGTGTGTGAAAGAGGTTACATCTGCATTCATCTGCATACTGGTGATCTTCCTGGGCTGGGAGAAGGAGAGGTTGTTCACACTTTACAATTGTATAGGTTGTCTCCTGCCCTCACACAAAGGGCTGATTTACCCCCTGTTGATTGTTTTGAGCCATGGATCAGTTGAAAGAGATTGTTGCGCACTTCTAAGGGTTCCTTTGAAATGAACACTTGATCAAAGGCAATTTTGTGTATAAGTACAGGGGCTCTGACATCATGTTTTGAGACACTGCAGAGAACTTGTAACCAAACGCAGCTGGCTCTACATACTGCACATTGCCAGAGGACTGCTTTGCTGACAGGAGGAATTGCCCTGAGGACTACCTACTTTGTTGTGCTGGCCTGCTGCCTATTGGGCTGCTGGAGGGACTGCCACTTTGCCAAGAACCTTTAGGAGTGGGCTTGCCTGCCTTCTTCTCCCTGCGTGCCCCCCAAATGTTCTCCAAGGAGCCCAGTGTGCAGTGAGCACTATTTACTGCTCTTTGTGTTTTACAGTCAGTGCATAGTGAGTGCTGTTAGTTGTTCCTCATGTTTATAATTCAGTCCGTGGTGAGCATTGTTATGTATCCTTGTGGTTACAAATCCTTGCGTGGTGAAGCACTGCTGAGGATTTACAAAAAGCATGCTGGTCAGTGTGCCTGGGCCAATTTTTAAGAAGCGCATATTGAGCACTCTGTATGTGGCTCACTGAGGGACCCATGTTTTCCAGTAACTGCAGTGGAGTCCTGGTTGGTGGTATCCCATCAATTCACCTCAGTGCATTCCAGTGTGGTAGCATTGCCAGAGCAACACCATCCCCACCTGCAACTCGTCAGAAGGAGAGGGGCCTGCATCATGTGATACAGCTCCTGGGTGCTGGTGTGAGTGGGGGCTTCCCTTACAGACCGGGATGAGTCTCCCAAGTGCCCTGCACCCCATTGATACCCGCCGACCTCCTCTGAGCCCCCTTTATCAAGGATGACAACATGCCCTGGTCAGGAGAGGGCTCAGTGGTGCCTGGAAGGTCCTGGATTTGGCAGCTGCACCCCGATCTCGCGGGCAGGTGATTTGGGGAGTTGATAGCAGGGGACCCAACAAGGTCTCCTGAGTGGCCTTGAAGTGTGTGCCCCCCCGGGCCATACTCAGGGCACTTGTTCCTCAAGTGGGCATTACGGGGTGAGTTCTCGATAGAGACCCCAGATCATGAACATGCTGACTTAGGAAAACCTTGCCAGAAAGAAGAAATTACTGTAATACAACTGGTAGGCACACAGGTGCTCCTGTGCCCTACAGGAGATGCCTAATGACCAAATAAAGTATAGTAGGAGTGCAGGTGCACCCTATACTTATCGTGTTTTTAGTGACTCATGTACATATGGTGAAACCTGGTGATTTATGTGTTTTTCCTCTAACCAAACAGGCATTACATGCACTCATGTTATCATGTATGTCGCTTTGATTCTTGCATTGTCAAGTATAATGAGTACTATCCCAGTATTTGCATAATATGCACAGTATTTATGATTCATGTCATTTTGGTCTGAGTTTCTGTATAATATACCTTATATTTTTATATAATCCTGTGTGGAGTGTCTTTTGTAGTGTATTCATTGTGACTCTGTGTGAGTATGTTGCACAAATGCTTTACACATTGCCTCTGATGAGAAGCCTGCCTGCTCTACGCCAAGCTACCAGAGGGTGAGCACTGGTTATATTTGGTGTGTAACTGACTTGCCCTGACTACAGTGGTGGATTCTGCCTGGCTTAGGTGCATACCCTAGCCAACCAGAAACCCCATTTCCAACATACTGTTTAACACCACTGGCTGATTGGATAAGTGCCTTGTTTTTCTATCTAGTCATGGTATGTGTAATTGTGCATGGATGTCCTGCAGGATCACAGCATTTTTTGCTGATTTCTTTCCATTTTGGGCCCTGGGGGGCCCAGAGGGGGCTTAGGGGGTCAGGGTATCCCTGCGGCCGCCATTTGATATACCGGGAAACGGTCTTTGCGGCTGAAAAGTTGCATGTAAACTAAATAAAGAGGTCAGGTGAGAGCTTTCCTGACCCCATGAGTGTGTTGTAAATGTAGGTAAAGCATGGTTAATGGGCAGTAAAATGCCAGAAATTGATTTATTTACCACACACGAGACCTGCAGAGCCATCCCAAGGCTCAGCACGGCATGTAAATGCATGACGGATCCGCAAACCTGGCAACAGATCAAAAAATATTTATATATACTCACACACCCACTCTGACCCCTATACAGACTCTCTCACACCCACTGTGACACCCAAACAGATACCCTCATACCCATTCATACACCCAGACAGACACTCATACACCCATTGTGACACCCACACACTCCCACATCCACTTTGACACCCATACAGACGCTGTCACACCTACTCACACACAGACACTCTTGCACCCACTCTGATGCCCATACAAACACTCTCACACCCAGTGACATATCCAGACAGGCACTCTCACACCCACTGTGATGCCCATACAGACATTCTCACACCCATTCACACAGATGCTCTAACACCCACTGTGATGACTATACAGATACTCACACCCACTCACATACACACAGACAGACACACTCTCACACCAAATCACACACAGACCAAAATCGGAATCCCAAGGTGGTGACTTTCGATTGAAGCGGCCCCTTCCTGTTGGTGCTGACCCTCGAAATTGTTACCGAGCCTACGTCTGAACTTTGTTGGACCTTGAAAAGTTGCACGCACCGAAGCTGACTTTGTTGGACCTTGAAAAGTTGCACTCACCGAAGCTGTGCGGCCCTTTTTTGTGGTTTTTTTTGTATATATAGAGGCCTCCCAGAAGAGCTGCACAACTTAGAAGGCAGCACCCCGTGAGAGGTTAATTTATCTTGACAATTGCTGGTTGCCACTCACCCCTCTGTCACAACTTTGGGACACAGATTCTGGTTCCAGACCCTAGACCGGATAGCTGCTTTGACGATCCTTGCGCAGGTCAAGTGGCACTGTGGACTTTGTTCTCATTTGAGCTGTTTTTACCCAATTTATAAAAGGAACCAATTATCTCTTAAGGATACCCTGTGCCTCCTGCATGTTTCTGTAGCTATATTATCAGGACCATTCTCCTTGATACCAGAAACCGGGGCTCTTGCCCAGATGATGACCTTTCAGTAATTAAACGCCGTCGACAATAGACTTATATAGACTCCAAGCACACTGTTAAAATGTAAAAAAGGAGTCAAATGTCTCTCCGCTGTTGATCCTCCTGGGGGGGTTGGCTGGAAATGCCCCCAGGGGGAGACAGTCCGACAAGGGAGCAGGGCGACCCCTGACATAAAACCGGCACCCAGGTCCATTTGTCCAAATCCAGCTATGTAGGTCTCCACAGCCCCAGGGTTTCCAACAAATGGAGGCCCCCTTACAGTTCCAAAGACTTCCCAGACACCTAGGACAAGAATGTTCTCAAAACTCTGAAGAAAGCAACAACATGACACCCAGTTCATAGAGAAAATTCATCAAAGCCAGTAGCATTACCCGCATCAGGCCAATCACGACAAGTCCTAACAGCGCACCGGACTCCAGTTGAAAGCACAGCAAATAAGCACAATCCCAGTCACTCCCCTGCAGAGCCACAGATGGGCCACGAACAACTCCCAGATTAACTCCAGAATACTACGTAAGCAGCAGCATCGCCCAAAAGCATAGGTAAACACCCTTCGGAACAAGCACAAAGAAGGCCAAATGTAGCCCAGAAAACCCGAACCTTCCAGAAAAAGGGCATAACCTAATCACCCAACTCCATTAGGGAGATCCTCATTACACGCCACGTGCAGAGACCAGAGGGACAAGCATATCAAAACAGAAACATCGCTATTACCCCCAAAGCCCCTAAAAATCATTACACATCCACTACCCTTCACATTGCACGATGCACGTGCAGGCCAAAAGGATAACCCTGCACTGATAAAATGACACCCGCTCACATTCATTTAAAGGAAGCAGCCTGCAAAGTAAATGAGGGTAAATGAGGGAGGGGACCAAAGTACCCACAAAATAACCCCATAGTGACCTAACCTAACCTCTCTCCAAAGTACTGATACTTCCTTTCAGTGCCCCACTAAAACGTTTCACACATAGTGAAGCTACAGAATATACATCTAAAAAGGAGGCACAGGAACATCCAGAAAACTGTAGAACGATATGTGTTTTTTCCAAGCTAACCTACAAGCAACAGCTCTTATCCAACAGGTGTGCAATAGAGCTGCATGTGCACCATTGTTACAGCGGCTCCCCACCCCTTCAGCTGAAGCTCCCAACAGGACTTCAACGAGGCCCAATTGCTCACAAACACAGACTACAAGCTGCCTTTACAGACACTTTTTTACAAACAGACTCCTTTTTGCACTTGCCATGACACCCCTGGGCGTCCAGATGATAGACATCTCCACTGGAAACCATCCCAAGACTTATGAATGTTTCTAAAATTATGTATTTATATATTTTTGTACACTCTCTGTTTAGCATGGGTGCTCTCACACCCCTCCTAAGCTAGAATTCTGCCTAGGTTTGTGGAGCCTACCAGCGCTTGTGTAGGGACCTCTCCCACCTCACTTACACTTACAGTAAACCGAATGCTAGCATTCCTCACATACTACACAGCGCACTCCTAAACAACGCATGGTATCAGCGCATGACCACCGTGGGTACTCAAACCACGAACAGGTCATGTTGCATATGTTTGCTGATACCCCACAACGTAGACGCAAACAGGCTTTACTTATACCAAGAGATAGCCCTAGAAAAAGCAAAATGTCTCATCCACCTGTACCTATGTAGGATTAGGGCCAAGATACAACCCAATAGAGTAGAACCCCATAGAACAGTAGTAAACATCACCTGGTATGAGACCAACCCCACAGCACTATACCTTTTTACCGACCTAGCAAAATTCAAACCGAGCTAGACAGGATGTGCAGAAGGGGCACTCTAGGAGAGAACAATGGCCCAAGACTTTGTAGAAAAAAGGTTGTTAGAGGTAGCAAAACCACCACACCAGTGCACAAATACGTCTGCTCCCGCCTCCGTCTGTGGTCCCAGGGTGGCCCTTATCATATTTGAGGCAACCTTTCTTAATGATAAGTGAAACCCTGATATAAAATTCCTATGCAGGGCCTTTACCTCGATGACACTAGGGGAAATGAGTCCCATGAGAGGGGGTCAAACACCAGCACAGATACCCCATGCCAGGAAATATGGCATACCGAGATAAAAAGGTGCACATGGTTGGAAGGGAAGGGGCAACCCCTAATTGTACGGAAACTTACACTGTATTCTTTGTGTTTCAGAGGCAAAGGAACAATACCGCTTGGTACCAATAAACACTGTGAAGCAATACTGCACATACCAGACCTGCAATGGGGCACCTCCACATTGATGGAATACTACTGGGAATGCAGAGAATTTGCCTATGCACAGCATGTCCCCAAATGGTGGGGCCTCTGCACCTTCATGACCATACACACCCCAACCCTGGTCATCCCTGGAGAAGATCTGTCTGAGTTGTTCCAACATCTGATACTGAAGAAAACAACTCTGTTGCATCAGGCTTGAAGAAGAAGAATTGCTGATTATTTTTGCTGGGCTCAGAACAAGAACATTCAGGAATCATTCAGGCTGTTTCCGGACACTCAGGTGAATGCAGGAGGTCCATATCTTTCTTCTCCTTACAAACAAAGGCAAACACCCGCTGGTTACAGATAACCAAGTGGGAACTACTGAGGATGATTAATAGCACTGAGCTAGGCCTAAATGCTATCAGGGAAGAACTAAGAGCCATCCGCCTCATGGTGATGCAACATCGGTATGCATTGGACTTGATGACCGCAATGGAGGGTAGGGTGTGTGCCAAAATGGGTTCTTCCTTTTGCATGCTTATTCCTGGAAATGATCTAAAAAACAGAACTCTTGCTTTTGCCATCAAAGCACTGCATCGTCTACAAGCTGACATGAAAAAGGAGGGAGGTGTCCCTCAGCAGGATAGCTTTCATAGTATTTTTTCCTGGCTCCTCCTGTGGGTGGCCAAACTGTGCATATCATTGCTTCCGATTCTCATTCTTGTGCTACTATTGAGTGGTTTCCTACAAACGGAGGTTTCCTTCTGTAAAAACGCAGTCCTCAAATAAGGTAGTATACAAATAGATAGAATAGCAGACACAACTGAAACACACCGAGCCTTGAATATTGTGGCGATCATGACATATGAGAAAAAGAATGCAGTTGAAAAATTTAACTAGAGGGGGAATGTTAATATTGGTGAATGTGATGCCAATGTACGCCATAATATATGTACACATAGCAATGTCAATAACAGTAAATACAATGTTGATGTACGCCATGACAAATGTACACATAAGAATGTTAATATTGGTAAACGCGATATTAATGACCGCCATGTTATATGTACATGTAATAACAAACTCATATCGGTGCTGTCGAATCCACCAGAGATGACTTCACCATCAACCCAGATTCAGAGATACATGGTCAGACAGGCCCTGCGAACCAAGCCTACCGATTGATAGGTCACAAGTGGGGTTACACTTAGCCCAAAGATAAATGCACGTAAATTGGAAAACCCAGATCGATCCCACAGATAGGCAGCTACACCACAAAAAGTCAGACGAATTTGGCCCTAATGATCAAGTTTGTCCAGAGATGCGCACGTTCCCAAAATACCACAAAGTCAGATGCCACATGTAGTTAGGAACACTCAGCCAATCAGAATACCGCATGCACACTACACGCAGTGATCATGCGCTCCCCATGCCAGATATCTGGACACATACACACTGGCCCACATTGGGTCTCTACAAAGTCGAGAGCCAGCTGTGCCCCCTTATCAAATGGTTGAATTTATGGTTCATGACTAGGCCCAGATTTACAAGCTTTACCAGAATGCGTAATTGGTTTATTGTAATTCAAGAACTGTATATAATGCCTGCCAAAACCTCTGCACATCGAGGCAGTCTTCATACAAGACTCTGTTTCTGCTCTCCCGGCTGCTGTGTTTAATTAAATCAACTTGTTCCTGTTTTGCCAAACATCTCTTTTCTTTTAATTTTTTAGAGGTAAACTCATATTCGAGCAACAAGTTTTCAAAATGAAAGGCAGTTATAATGGAGGACAGCACCTAATTAAAAAAATATATATATGTCATTGGATGGTGTAAATATGCAGGTAGCTAAAATTAGGTAGTGATTTTGAGGAAAAAAAGTAACTAGATTTATGATTGGCTCTGGAAAAATTAAAAAAATATGCTTATATTTCCAAACAGTCAACCACACCTGCTATAGTTAAATTTGAAGCTAGTATGCTGCTCACAGAAAGTTTTGTGAACTTTTGACCTACTGGTACAAGAGAGTGTTACACAGGTGGTTGCTAAGGAAAGTGAGCTAAAGCAGTGTGGGGGAAAGGGTTCTGAAGAGACTGTACTTTCAAACGTGAAAGTAGAGTGGTTTAGACACATCCCTTATTATGGAGGAGTTATTTTCCAAAATCAGTAATATCTTCTAAAGGTAAATATAAATGAAACGTATAGTATTATAATGTTAAATGGTTTAAAGGACTTCACCATAGATTCGTGAATCCACCGTGAAGTTACATTTGGGGGCCATACTGAGTGTCGTTGAGTATTCGCGGATTCATGGAAAAAAACAACCAAATTGGGCTTCTTCGCTGGAAACATAAAAAGGGTCAAAGAAATACTAACCATTTAGAAATGGTATAACAAAATGGAAAGATGAAAGCAAGCCTGTGATTTGTTAACTTGAGCACCTTAATTAAGAGCACATGGTAAGAGTTAGCCATGTTGCCTGCTTCTCTTCTGAGAGAGGATGTGGTTTACAGGAGTTCTGACTGGAGATTTCAAATGAAAACAGATGTTACCAGACATAGAAATAAAACTGAGAGAACAGCAAATAGTTTTTACAGGTATGTTAATTAGGTTGTAGAATATAAAAGTATATTTAGAAAACGAGTGAGTGTATGAAAGCTGAAAGAAAATGTGTAGCTTTTAGATACTATACTAGAAGGGAAAATAGAAGGTGAAAATAGTAGGCACCCTTCTATTTTCCCTTCTATAGTACAGTGATCAGGAAAGACCATTCACACACCCATTTACTCACCTGTACGTTTGAGTACTAGTTTGCCCTTACAGTCTGGGAGGACATCCGCAGAATACAATCTGCACCACAGGAAGAGTTTTAAGAGGACTACTCCGGCACTCTTGAGAAGGGAGACCCCAGATTGTAGTTGACCTTAGAATCAGGGCCTCTAAGAGTACTGGCTCTGAGAAGGAGGGAAAGGAGTAGAAAAATGACTGAGCAAAGGTTCCAGAGGAGAGAGGGGACTCCCCACAAAGAGGGAGTTCCCTACTGGATTCAAAGCAGGAAGTAATGTCTCCTCCCAAACCCAGTCCATTGGGGAGGGCAAGGACAGACAGGCGGAGAGGGGCTTGATGCTGCAGCTGGCCCAGGTGGCTGCCAAGGAGAAAAAATCTGAGGCTGAGAGAACCTTGGAGGAGAAACGAGTCTTGTTGGCTCATGAAGTGACTGTCAAGGAGGTGGAGTTGAAGGCCAAATACCTGTTAGAATCTAGCAAAAAGTGTGGGACCGAAACTACTGTGTCCAGTGCAGAACAAAGAGTCCAAATATCCAGCGACTTGGTGCCTGACTTTAAGGGGGATGATATAGACAGGTTGTTTCAGCATATGAAGTAGCTCTAGAGGTACAGAGGATCTCTGATTAGGATTGGGGAGCTGGCCATTAGAGTCATACTCTTAGTGATAGAAGGGACATCCTAGTGGCCCTTAAGAAGGAGAAGAGGTTGAGGTATCCCATCATGAAGGAGGTTCTTGTCAGTAGGTATGAATTCACTCAGAAGGAGTGCAGGCTAAAATGCTGGGGCAGTCAGAAAATATGTCACCTGTCCTGGGAGGGTTTTGTGGGGTACTTTTGAAATTTTGTAAAAAGTACTAGTGTTTTTAAGATGCTTTTTCTAACAGTTATATATTTTTTTCAAAGAGAACTGGGAAGAAGGAACTGGATTCAAACTTTGAAAAACATAAAGATTTAATGGGGTGCTAAGAAAATAATTAAATATTTCTGCTGACAGTACTTTGGACATGTATGTGAATGAAAATGTACTTGCTGCTGTATGCTTTTTTTCCTTACTGTCTTTTGGAATGGTACATGTAATATACTGTTCTATGAAGGAAAGAGGAGACTCATCTGTGTCTGCTCCAAATGTAGGTGCATCTGTTACCCACGCCAGCATATGAACATGAGGAGCACCTCTTGCTTGGTACTCTTTTTCCGAAAAGAAATCAGTAATTTCTCCAAGAAGTGGATTTGTTTGTTACAGATGAAGGACAGCATGGTTTCAAATCTGTACTTAAGTTACCTGCAAACACTTGCTGGATCCAAAGAGACAAGTTCTCCTGGTGTCTTGAATTTAATGCCTTTATTGTTATAGTTTCTTTCTGTCAAAACGTCATGTAAGTCATAGTATGGATATTCTGCGTAGCTCAGAGTTAGAAACCAAGGGGCCGATTCACAGAACTAAATCTGAGATCAAATCCTAAACTTACTACTTTTGGTATTCACAGAAGGCATTTAGTAGTAGTAAAGTTAGGACTCCTAACTTTACTACTACTAAACTGAGACAAAATCCTAACTTTACAACTTTCGGTATTCACAAAGGCATTTAGTAGTAGTAAAGTAAGGAGTCCTAACTTTACTACTACTAAATGCCTTCTGTGAATACCAAAAGTAGTAAGTTTAGGACTTTATCTCAGTTTAGTAGTAGTAAAGATAGGAGTCCTAACTTTACTACTACTAAAAGCCTTCTGTGAATACCAAAAGTAGTAAGTTTAGGATTTTATCTCAGATTAGTTCTGTGAATCGGCCCCATAGTTGGGGATCCTAAATTTCTCCATCCTATATTTAGTTAGATAAACATAGTATGCAGTTTGAGCATTTTTTTGTACAATCTATATGATTGTTTTTTCCCCACTTTTCATTGATGATTCTTTCAACAGTACATCACTTTTGGTGTAGGAGCCTAGAACCTGACAACAGTAAAAAAGGGAGAATGCACCCACAGAAGATATTTTTATGGTGAGAAGCATGTGGCATTTTGCACAGTGAGTGAGCATCTGACTTAAATTTTGGAAGGCAGGTGCTATTATAATGACTGCAGCTAGTGGTGGTTCTCCTAAGGGTACTGTACAGCTGGACTGTCCTGCTGCACCTACTTTGTACCGCATTATTTAGTTGTGGCCTCTTTCTGGAATTGTTTTTTAAGTGCTTCCACATGGAAGTTGTCCCATGTAATAATTATTTGTAGTGCATCTGGATAACTGCTTGCTACAAGTATTGCAGTACAGATATTTATCTATAACCTTTTTTTCCTTGATGTTATTGTAAGATGCCTCAAAACATCACTTTCTTTTGTGCTTCCTGAAGTACTTGTGCATAAAAGTGTATATTTAAATAGTTAAATAAGTTATGTTGTTTATTTGTTAATTGTTTGTTTTATATTTTGTTGTAATGTGTTAATTAAATGTATTTGTAAAGTTATAAAAATGTATATCAGTAATTTTAGTTATAGGTCACAAACATACCCACACAGGCACTCCTACATGAACTCGCACCCCTATAGAGTCATTTATGCAGGTACTGACACACCCATACATATATTCATATAGTCACTCAAAATCCCAAACAGTCAGTCACACACCCATTTACACATAGACACTGCTACTTAGATAGACTCATATACCCATACAGCCATTCACACACTGACTGACACACTCACACACCAAGACACACACTGATACAGCCACTCATAAAGCCAGGTATACATTGATACACCCATTCACACACTCAAACACATACACCAATACAGCTACTCTCATACCCAGTCATGCACTGATGAAAAAACAGAGACTGACACATTCATGCACAGACCAATGCAGCCATTGACATGCCCAGGTGCTCACTGATACAGCCACTGACAGAAAGACCCAGGTTCACGCTGATACAACCTCTGACACACTTGGGGACCTACCGATACAGTCACTGACATACCAAGACACATACTGATACAACTACTGATACACCCAGCCACACTCTGATACAGAAACTGACACACCCAGGCACATACCCATACAGGTAATGACACTCCCAGTCACATATTTATACAGCCACTTATACATTTAGATAAACACTGATACAGCGTCTTAAACACTGATATACATATTGATATAGCCAGTTACACATCCAACCACACACTAATACAAACACTAACTCAGCCAGGCAAACTATAATGCATCCAATAATACACCCAGGCACATACTGATGCATACACTGACACACCCAGGCATACACCAAGGCATACACTGACACAGCCAGGCATACACCAAAGCAGACACTGGCACACTCAGCCAAACATTAATGCATCCAATAATACACCCAGGCACACACTAAGCCATACACTAACACTCTCACTCATACACTAATGCATATGTTCACACACCCAAGCAGACATTGTTGCATACACTGACACAGCCAGGCGCACACTAATGCATACCCTAACACACCCAGGCACACACTCATGCATACACTGACACACCCAGGAGCACACTGACACACCCAGGGACACACCAGTGCAGACACTGACACACCCAGGCATACAGCAATGCAGACACTGATACACCTAGTCAAACACTAATGCATCCAATAACACACTAAAGCACACAACAACGCATACACTGATGCTGACACACCCAGGAACACAGCAAAGTAGAAACTCACACCCAGCCATACACTAATGCATGCAATAACACACCCAGGGACATACCAATGCAGACACTGACACACCCTGGCATACGTCAAAGCAGACACTGACACACCCAGCCAAACAGTAATGCATACACTGACACATCCAGGGACATACCAATGGAGACACTGAAACACCCAGACATACTCCAATACAGTCACTGACACATTAAAAACACAGAGTTAGCTCTTTGTTTGACCAGAAAATGGTTCTAAGAGGAACTGTTATTTTTTTTCTAGAAGGATTTTTAACAGTTGTTAAATAGTTTTCTTCTTTTTTTATTTTATGAACAAAACATGAACAGGCTAGTAAAAAGAGTAAGGATGTGGAAATGCAAAGAAGCCACTGACTTCAGTCTTCTAAAAACATTATGTGGTCAATGGAAGCAAAAAAAAACCTACCAGCGTTGCCTCTTCACTGCATCATTGAATTGACCCACAGAAGACATTTTTACAGTGACAAGTGGTGTAATCAAGACAGCACTCATGGGTTCAGGTGAGTGAAGTACTTTATTTTATGCTTCCATAGGAGCAGCCAACGACGGGAACCACCTCCGGATCCGCCCTTGCTCCACCAACCGTCGCTTATCGAATCCCCGCGCCTGAGCCCTAGAATTCCCCCCTTAACATTCCACCCCCATTCGACCACCCTGGGCTCAGAATAATGAGTAAATACAACACACCTTTCCCCTTTAGATAATAATTAAAGAAAAAAACTGTAACAATAAATTTATATATGAAACAATCCAAACAGATACCACTTTATAAATCCCTATAGACAAAATATATAGACTGGGGATGATAATCAGCTGTTCTTTTGTGCTTCACACCATACCTCTTCAAATTCAAATAATCTTCAAAAGATTGACTAATAAATATGGAACCAACTTCAGAAACCAACTCTTCTGGCAATCCCTCTCTACAAAACACATCCTCCAAAAACTCAATGATCCCGTCAGACATTGCTTTCTAGGTCATTTTAACCTCCGGCCATTTTGAAAAATAATCCACCAACACGATAGCGTAGGCTTCCCTCTTAGGAATAGTACAAAATGGACCCAAAATGTCAATTCCTAACTTTTTCCATGGTCCAGTAGCAAACTCAATGGGAGCTGATTTAGTGACACATGGTTTTACAGATTTATCACTATTTGCACACAAACTGCACCCCCTTACCATCTTTTCTACCATACTATCCATACCAGGCCACCAATAAAACGCTCTAATGTGTCTTTCAGTCGCGGACATACCTACATGTCCTTCATGACAATTCTGAAATATGTTTTTTCTCAACCCAGAAGGCCGTACCACTTTATCACCGTGGAGAAGACAAAACTCATCATACATTAATTCATTCTGTATTTTTAACAAACTGCTATTTCTCCACTCAATTTCTGTTCCTCTGGCCAACCATTATTCATGTAATCACATACCAACGTCAACTCCACACCTTTCTTGGATTCACACAGCCAACTTTCCTTAGAAATCATCTCTAAATCACCATTTGCATGATCAAAGTCATTAATGTCCTCCATGGTATATGCAACCTCACAATCACATTCCTCATCATTCTCATCCAACTTACAATTAACTGGCAAGCGTGATAGAAAATCGCATGAACATTCAACCTTCCTGTAACATGTTCAATTCTATATTGATAGGATTGTAACTTTGCTGCTAACCGTACCAATCTAGCAGTCAGATTTCTTCC
Source organism: Calotriton arnoldi (assembly GCA_963921515.1). Lineage (NCBI taxonomy): Eukaryota > Metazoa > Chordata > Amphibia > Caudata > Salamandridae > Calotriton > Calotriton arnoldi. The sequence goes on from CAWUFW010020159.1 coordinate 124,463, forward strand.
ACCACCAGGAATAGTACATCCATTAAAGGTTTGTGATCTGTTCTTAACACAAAACGCGTTCACCACTAGAATTGCCCAAAATGGTCCGCTGCCCAAGTACATGCTAATGGCTCTATTTCAATGACAGAATAATGTTTCTCAGAATCTCTCATTGCCCTAGTGGCATACAACAACATATATTCCTCTGACTTGATTTTTTGCAACAATGTGGCTCCCAACCCATAGTTGCTGGCATCAACTGCAACAATGCATTCTCTACCGACTTCGAATGATTTTAGAAAAGTCGCATTAGCAGGCTCTTTTTTTAAATCTCTGTAAGCTTGATCTTGTTACATTTTCCACAAAAACTCATTGTTTCCCTCAACAATAAACATAAGGGTTCAACCTTGGCAGCATAGTTATCTATAAATTTAGAGTAAAACTCTGTAAGACCTAAATATGACAATAATTGTTCCTTCGTTGTTGAACTGGGGCACCTTCAACAGCTTTAACATGATCTTGTTTAGGGTTGATTCCATTCTTAGAAATGCAGTGACCTTAATACTCCACCTCACTTCAATTTAACTTGCACTTAGATTCCTTTAGAGTCAAACCTTTTTGTCACAACCTCTGAAGTACATTTCTCAAATTGGTGAGATGTTCTTCTTCATTTTTCTCATAAACAAAAATGTCATCTTGAAAATGCAATTCCTACTTGGACCCCCCTAGCATTTCTTTCATCAGTCTCTGAAACACAGACACAACACTAGCTAACCCGAAGGGCATCCTGCAGAGTTGAAACATTTTTTTTCCGGTGTCACAAATGCAGTTATTCCGCTTGTATTTTTATCTGATGGTAAGCGCTTCACAAATCCAACGTGGAAAAAACTGTTGCCCCCGCTAGAGTGGACACAAGTTCATACAAATTTGGTAAGGGATGCCTATCAATCCAAATTTTGTTGTGGAGGCTCCTAAGATCCACGCAGAGTCAAAGATCAACAGAAGGCTTCAAGGCTCTAACTACTGGAGATACCCATGGCGATGACTCTATTGGCTGAATATTCTTTTTATCACACAAATCTCTTAACTTTTCTTTCAACTTTTCCCTGCTAGTCAGAGGTACATTTCGAACTTTATGCCTGACTGGCACAGCATTTTCCAATAATACAATTTTGTGTTTGAGACCAATGAATTTCCCCAATTTGTTTGAAAAGACTTCCGGAAATTCTGTCTTTAAATCAAAAACATCCACAGAATTTCCATTTAGTACCTCTCCCACCACATACACTTGTGGCACAGCATTGGGATCTAAATTCACATTGAACCCTTGCTGATGAGGCCACCCCAAAAGGGGATCCCCTTTAGCGACCACATAGATTTTCCCTCTTGTTTTCCATTCCTTGAAACATATATTATCACTAAAATAACCCAATGAATCAATTTTGTGGCCAGTATATTCACCAGGTCGTACATCTGGAGCCAGCAAGTTTTCATTTTTCCAATTTGATTTCCACAGTGTTTTACCAATGATACTATACCATGCACATTAATCTGCCATGACCGCTACATTTTTACCATTAATGCGCACTACACACTTTAGAAAACTCTTCACGCTGCCATCCTGTACACAATTATGACATTAGGATTTAACTCTTCTTGATACTCCCCATTAGTCATACAATTGACATTGGAATCAGATCCACACCTGCTCACCCTTCCAAAAAGACCCTTTTTTCTACAACGACAAACATTTTTGTCTATTGCAGGGCAGCCTTTGAAAATACCTACATGAAAACTACTGCCACATCTGTAACAGAGATTTTTTTCTCATTAAAATATTTTTTTCTCTTTGTCAGATTTAGCTCCATTTACCAAAAAACTGACTTCACTTTTTTTTCCGTCTTCCCCTCCATTGCTACTACCTCATTTTTCATGCACAAACTTCTATGATTGTTCTATGCACTTTGCGATACGAATGGTGGCATTAAATGACATGTCAGTACTTACCCATAACCTTTCTTGCACTTTTTTACTTTCAGTTCAACCACCTGGAGACAATTAGATTGTCCTCCAATATTATGAAAACATCTGTCAGAGCAAATCAGTTGCTCGTGACTCGTGATTTAATATTTACCCCAGGAAACTATGACAGGCTGCTATTGACACACCTACATTTAGGCAATTTCCATATTATGGTCACATTCCCTAAGATAAATGACTGGTCACGCTCTCTATGCCCATGCCCTTGCGACGACATTTCTGCACAGTCTACAATTCATATTATCTTTTTTTGTAAGTTTTACATCTTAATCAGGAAAAGATGGATTCTGCCTATTCTAAAAGTGCAAGGCCTGAGACAATGTTGACCTGCTTTTATCAAGCTACAGTTTTTAGATGTTGAAATTTTTACTGATGATATAGCTAAATATTTGAAGGGGGTGGTTAGACACAGGAAAACTATGCAAGGCCCCTCTTTTTCTTAACTGTTTATGGATTTCACGTATAATACGGCTGTGCACGCAAATTAGTTGCAGTTCTTTTATCTTTTAATTTTAATTGTTCTCATTTTAATATATTGCTAAACTTAGCTATATGAATTGATGTACTCTTGTTTTTAATGCATTGTGCTTTTATGATTTAATACTTTTAAATCGAATAAAGCGTATTTTGATTTTGATTTGACTTTCAGTTTTCATCATAAATTGACCTTTCCAGACCTGATCATATGTTATGGTCTCAAATGCACATGACGCTGCTAATGCTCTTAGGGCCAATACATACTCTTCAATATTCTCTTCATCTTTTTGTGCCCTGGAATAAAATTTAAAACTCTTCATATTGGTGTTGACTTTCTTACCATGCCATCCTGATAATTGTTTTACTGCACGCTCAAACACATTTAAATTTTCTGGATTCTCTACAGGAGGTAACGTGGTGAATTATTTTAGACCCAACCTCCTAACGTGCGTTTTAGTGAAGCCAATTTTCTTTGTGATGTGCAATCCTGCCCCTCTAATGCTTTCACGTACACCAAAAACCCTGGAAACCATAGCTCCTACTCCATAGGTGGATCTCCCTTACACTGTAAAAATGCTGGTGTTCCGAAAGAAGAAAAAAAAAATAATAATAATAATATATATATATATATATATTACCTACTGGTGGTCGCCAGTAGGTAGTTATAGTTAGGACCACGTTTCCATAGGGAAAAGCATTTTTTGATGTACTTATAACTTTGGCGTCGTTTGACGAATCTTTACAAAATTTTCCAAAAAGTTCCTCTTCCTCTTTTCAGGTCAGCTCCTATCCTAAAAGTTTGGGGGGGATTCGTCAAGGGGGGGCTAAGAAAAAAGGGGGTCCCAAAACGTGTTTTCTCCATGCAATTTCCATAGGTAACTTTAGACAAGGCTACAGGTCAAACTGCTGAACGGAATTACGCCAAATTTGGCACAGAGAAAGGTCTTGGTCCAGAAAGCACGCTTTTGTTTAAATCGGGTAAATCCGTTCAGTAGTTTTAGAGAAATATCAAATTTTCCAGATATCGATATTTAAGAATTCTGACATCTGATTGGCTGAAGCGTTACGAGCACGAGCTTGCGGCTCATTGGCTGCGAACTGTTGAAATTAGGAAGTGTTGGCAGCCAATTTGTGATTCAGTCCGTCAGCTCACAACTCTCCCTCTACAAGGCATCAGGTCCGTAGTTCTACGTCTGCGAGGCAACACTAAAAATATACCGCAGCTCTGTCTGTGCGACATACCCCTTTCATGGTCCCTCTCCCCACATCACCAGCTCGCGGCTATGCCTTTAGAAGCCAGTCCGTCGGCTCGCAGCTCTGCGACTGCGAGCTGTGAGCCATTTTGTGACTCAGTCCGTTAGCTCGCATCTCTCCCTCTAAAAGGCATCGGATCCGTAATTCTACCTCTGCGAGGCAATACTGAAAATATCCCGCAGGTCTGTCTGTGCGAGATACTCCTTTTACGCTCCCTCCCCCCACATCATCAGCTCGCGGCTATGACTTTAGAAGCCAGTTCGTCGGCTCGCAGCTCTGTGTCTGCGAGCCATCGGGCCCGCAGCTCTACCTCTGTGAGCCACCTCATTAGCTCCTAGCTGTGTCTGTGCTAGCAGGCCTGTCGGCCCGTTACTCTCCCTCTGCGAGTTAGCCTGTCGGGTTGAAGCTCGGAGGGCTTGCAGCTGTATCTCTGCGAGCCAGCCCGTTAACTGATAGCTGTGTGTCTGCTAGCAGGCCTGTTGGCCCGTTGGTCTCCCTCTGCGAGTCCAGCCACAGCTCTCCCTCTGCGAGCCAGTACGGTGCTATGCTTTTGCGAGCCAACAGCTCGTAGGTCTCCCTCTGCGAGCTGAGCCCACGGGCCGCAGCTCTTCCTCTGCGAGCCTGCCCGACGGCCCGCAGGTGTCCCTCTGCTAGCCGAACCGCAGCTGACACTCTGCGAGCCGAAATTGGGAATATAAGGCGGCTCTAAAAGAGCCCTTGTGTTTATTAGTTGGAGCTACATGTAAGTGCGAATGCACAGCTTCAGGTTAATCAGGAAAACTCGGTTTCCCTCATCTGTGAAGTGTACTCCATCACTTCTGTAGATATCAGCCATATCAAAACATATGTTGTTGTTGTAAATCGACCCCATTCTATGGTCTCTGAGGTATGCAGACACAGCTTTGTTAACATTCTTCCTAGATTTTTCAATCTTATGACAAAATTGGTTTGACCATTTCCACTTCTGTCTTTGGCATATATTGGAATATACAAAGACAGTTTGAGGCAAAAGTAACATCAATTGTCCAAAGGTGTCCTTCATAAGCATTTCCAAACCTATCCCAGTCAATGTACCTAGGTCGTTACCACCACAGTGTACAATCATGAGATCAGGGTGTTGGAGATGCAAACAGGTTTTAACCAAAGGGAGCAATTGGTGCCACTTCAATCCTCTCTCTGCAAACCATTTAATGTGCACATTTTGTAAACCTAGGTCTAAGTCAATACGTCTCTGTTCTGCATACCTCTTGCACCAGAAAACATAGCTATGTCCTACAATCCACACTAGCATTTTCAAGGTATGGCTAGAAGATATGGATAAATGTCTGTAGCTCATGCAGTCCGTTCGTAGAATAAGAGATATGTTTAAACATGGGGAACTACTTTTTTTTTACATACAAAATGTTAACCGATTGGGAGATGAAATGTATTGTGTCCTAAAAAGTAGGGTGTATATTAGTTTTGATGAAAAGCATCTTTGTGATTGGTTAATAAAAAAGCAGTTTATACGTGGAGTACATATTATAGGATGAAATTTGCTCAGCTCAACCACACCTGCTCATTGTATTTGGAAGGTGCAGTTCAAACTTGAAAGAATGGTGAACTTTTGACCTCCACGTGCCGTTAAATGTTGGAGAAAATGTTGCAAAAAAAATATTGGTAGGTTTAAAAAAATGATGAACTTTTAACCTGCACGTGTCGTAGAATGTCCTAGAAAGTGTTGATACAATACCTTGAACTTATCACCTGTATGTGTCCTTAAAAAAACTGTTTATATGGAAAGTTCAAAAATAACCAATAAAGAGAGGTTTTGCAATCTAAAAGAAATAAGGAACTATTCTGATTTGTTCTTTACATGTATTTATGTGTGGAGCAACAGGAAATTGTGCCATTACTGGTTCCAATCTTGATGAAAGCGGTGCATTACATGTACTGTGTGACAAGAAAAGAATTGCATGCGTTTGTGACATTTGAAATCTGCATACCAACTACGAAGGTAAATTAGAAATTAAGAAGGTGTGTTATGTGTTTTGTAGTAGTGGTTAAGTATTTGAGACGATATTTTTAACTTTCAAAGTGAATGACAACAGATGTAATGGAGCCGATGATCATGCAGCTCGGACACCCAACACTGCTCCGCCACCCCCCGCCACCAGCCCCTTGTCCGCCATCCCCCCTCACCTCCCCCCCACACAAACAAATATAACAGCAACCTTAGGAAATCTGGAACGTAACAAATTGGCTGATGTCGCACAATTATAGTAAAGAAGATGCATCTGAGGTTGGACAAATAAGAATCTCAGTCATCTATGCATTTACATATAAAACATTTTATTTAAACAAAACAACAAAATAAAAGTAGGTACAGGTATGTCGTGTCATCCTTCGACAATTTGTGAATCACAGCCTGCAAGACAAAAAGAAAGATAAGATTGTGCGTCATGCGTCCATGAAAGGAGAGAGAGAGAGAGAGAAAGAGAGAAAGAGTGAGAGAGAGGAAGAGACAGAGAAAGAAAGAGTGAGACAGAGAGGAAGACAGAGAAAGAGAGAAAGAGTGAGAGAGAGAGAGAGAGAGGAAGAGAGAGAGAAAGAGAGAAAGAGTGAGATACAAGGAAGAGAGAGAGAAAGAGAGAAACAGTGTGAGAGAGAGGTAGAGAGAGAGAGAAAGAGTGAGACAGAGAGGAAGAGAGAGAGAAAGAAAGAATGAGAGAGAAAGGAAAAGACATAGAAAGAGAGAAAGAGTGTGAGAGAGAGAAAGGAAGAGATAGAGAGTGAGAGAGAGAGAAAGAGTGTGAGTGACAGAAAGGAAGAGATGGAGAGGGAGAGTGAGTGTTGACACTGTGGAGAAAATCCTCACAGCTCACCTTTCTGCCACCGGTGTGTCTCCAACCACGTGCCGGGACATAGTGCAGTCTTCAAGTTTAGTCATCTGAAACATAGTATAGAATCAGTAATGGCAAAGTACATACAACTGCACACGCCAAATTCTCTGTTTCGCCCCTGCTCACCCAGGCTGCTGCACCCCATCGACTCCCGCCACCCAGAGGTGTCTGCCCGCCTTTGCGCACCCAGGCTGCTGTACCCCATCCACTCACACTGCCCTGAGGTGTCTGCACGCTGCTATGCACCCAGGCTGGTGCACCCCATCCAGTCCCACTGCCAGGAGGTGACTGACCGTTCCTGCACACCCAGACTGCTGCATCCCATCCACTCCCACTGCCTAGAGGTGTCTGCCCGCTCCTGTGCACCCAGGCTGCTGCACCCCATCCACTCCCACTGCTCGGAGGTGTCTGCCCGCTCTTGTGCACCCAGGGTGCTGCACACTATCCACTCCCACCGCCCAGAGGTGACTGCTCGCTGCTGCGGAAACAAGCCTCTCTGCTCACCTTCCGCCACCGACGTGTGTCTAAGAGGGTCCACCACGTGCTGAAGCAACCTCCTCAGGCGTTGCGTACACGCGGTCAAGCCGAGCTCACAATTCAAAGTGGGTGTTGACTGTAGGATGGCCACGCATCATCGCAGGCTGCACACACGCTCAGCTCTGGTAGCACTAACTCAGTGGAACTGAAGTCATTGCCTCGTGGCGGGAGGTCCGTGTCATGGGGGGTCGTCAATCTGTGAATCACAGCCTGCTAGACAAAAAGCAAGATAAGATTGTGCGTCATGCGTCCATCAAAGGAGAGAGAGAGAGAGAGAAAGAGAGAAAGAGTGAGAGAGAGGAAGAGACAGAGAAAGAAAGAGTGAGACAGAGAGGAAGACAGAGAAAGAGAGAAAGAGTGAGAGAGAGAGGAAGAGAGAAAGAAATAGAGAAAGAGTGAGATACAAGGAAGAGATAGAGAAAGAGAGAAACAGTGTGAGAGAGAGGTAGAGCGAGAGAGAAAGAGTGAGACAGAGAGGAAGAGAGAGAGAAAGAAAGAATGAGAGAGAGAGGAAAAGACATAGAAAGAGACAAAGAGCATGAGAGAGAGAAAGGAAGAGATAGAGAGTGAGAGAGAGAGAGAGAAGAGTGGGAGTGACAGAAAGGAATAGATGGAGAGGGAGAGTGAGTGTTGACACTGTGGAGAAAATCCACACAGCTAACCTTTCTGCCACCGGTGTGTCTCCAACCACGTGCCGGGACATAGTGCAGTCTTCAAGTTTAGTCATCTGAAACATAGTATAGAATCAGTAATGTCAGAGTACATACAACTGCACATGCCTAATTCTCTGTTTTGCCACTGCGCACCCAGGCTGCTGTACCCCATCGACTCCCGCCGCCCAGAGGTGTCTGCCCGCCTCTGCGCACACAGGCTGCTGTACCCCATCCACTCCCACTGCCCAGAGGTGTCTGCCCGCTGCTGTGCACCCAGGCTGGTGCACCCCATCCAGTCCCACTGCCCGGAGGTGACTGCCCATTCCTGCGCACCTAGACTGCTGCATCCCATCCACTCCCACTGCCTAGAGGTGTCTGCCCGCTCCTGTGCACCCAGGCTGCTGCACCCCATCCACTCCCACTGCTCGGAGGTGTCTGCCCACTCTTGTGCACCCAGGGTGCTGCACACTATCCACTCCCACTGCCCAGAGGTGACTGCTCGTTGCTGCGGAAAGAAGCCTCTCTGCTCACCTTCCGCCACCGACGGGTGTCTAAGAGGGTCCACCACGTGCTGAAGCAACCTCCTCAGGCGTTGCGTACACGCGGTCAAGCCGAGCTCACAATTCAAAGTGGGTGTTGATTGTAGGATGGCCCCGCATCATCGCAGGCTGCACACAAGCTCAGCTCTGGTAGCACTAACTCAGTGGAACTGAAGTCATTGTCTCGTGGCGGGAGGTCCGTGTCATGGGGGGTAGTCAATCTGTGAATCACAGCCTGCTAGACAAAAAGCAAGATAAGATTGTGCGTCATGCGTCCATCAAAGGAGAGAGAGAGAGAGAGAGAGAAAGAGTGAGAGAGAGGAAGAGACAGAGAAAGAAAGAGTGAGACAGAGAGGAAGACAGAGAAAGAGAGAAAGAGTGAGAGAGAGAGAGAAGAGAGAAAGAAATAGAGAAAGAGTGAGATACAAGGAAGAGAGAGAGAAAGAGAGAAACAGTGTGAGAGAGAGGTAGAGAGAGAGAGAAAGAGTGAGACAGAGAGGAAGAGAGAGAGAAAGAAAGAATGAGAGAGAGAGGAAAAGACATAGAAAGAGACGAAAGAGCGTGAGAGAGAGAAAGGAAGAGATAGAGAGTGAGAGAGAGAGAAAGAGTGTGGAGTGACAGAAAGGAATAGATGGAGAGGGAGAGTGAGTGTTGACACTGTGGAGAAAATCCACACAGCTAACCTTTCTGCCACCGGTGTGTCTCCAACCACGTGCCGGGACATAGTGCAGTCTTCAAGTTTAGTCATCTGAAACATAGTATAGAATCAGTAATGTCAGAGTACATACAACTGCACATGCCTAATTCTCTGTTTTGCCACTGCGCACCCAGGCTGCTGCACCCCATCGACTCCCGCCGCCCAGAGGTGTCTGCCCGCCTCTGCGCACACAGGCTGCTGTACCCCATCCACTCCCACTGCCCAGAGGTGTCTGCCCGCTGCTGTGCACCCAGGCTGGTGCACCCCATCCAGTCCCACTGCCCGGAGGTGACTGCCCGTTCCTGCGCACCTAGACTGCTGCATCCCATCCACTCCCACTGCCTAGAGGTGTCTGCCCGCTCCTGTGCACCCAGGCTGCTGCACCCCATCCACTCCCACTGCTCGGAGGTGTCTGCCTGCTCTTGTGCACCCAGGGTGCTGCACTCTATCCACACCCACCGCCCAGAGGTGACTGCTCGCTGCTGCGGAAACAAGCCTCTCTGCTCACCTTCCGCCACCGGCGTGTGTCTAAGAGGGTCCACCACGTGCCGAAGCAACCTCCTCAGGCGTTGCGTACACGCGGTCAAGCCGAGCTCACAATTCAAAGTGGGTGTTGATTGCAGGATGGCCACGCATCATCGCAGGCTGCACACGCGCTCAGCTCTGGTGGCACTAACTCAGTGGAACTGAAGTCATCGCCTCGTGGCGGGAGGTCCGTGTCGGGGGGGTCGTCAATCTGTGAATCACAGCCTGCTAGACTAAAAAGCAAGATAACATTGTGCGTCATGCGTCCATCAAAGGAGAGAGAGAGAGAGAGAGAGAGTGAGAGAGAGGAAGAGACAGAGAAAGAAAGAGTGAGACAGAGAGGAAGACAGAGAAAGAGAGAAAGAGTGAGAGAGAGAGGAAGAGAGAGAGAAAGAGAGAAAGAGTGAGATACAAGGAAGAGAGCGAGAAAGAGAGAAACAGTGTGAGAGAGAGGGAGAGAGAGAGAAAGAGTGAGACAGAGAGGAAGAGAGAGAGAAAGAAAGAATGAGAGAGAGAGAGGAAAAGACATAGAAAGAGAGAAAGAGTGTGAGAGAGAGAAAGGAAGAGGTAGAGAGTGAGAGAGAGAGAAGAGTGTGAGTATGAGTGACAGAAAGGAAGAGATGGAGAGGGAGAGTGAGTGTTGACACTGTGGAGAAAATCCTCACAGCTCACCTTTCTGCCACCGGTGTGTCTCCAACCACGTGCCGGGACATAGTGCAGTCTTCAAGTTTAGTCATCTGAAACATAGTATAGAATCAGTAATGGCAGAGTACATACAACTGCACATGCCTAATTCTCTGTTTCGCCCCTGCGCACCGAGGCTGCTGCACCCCATCGACTCCCGCCACCCAGAGGTGTCTGCCCGCCTCTGCGCACCCAGGCTGCTGTACCCCAACCACTCCCACTGCCCTGAGGTGTCTGCCCGCTGCTGTGCACCCAGGCTGGTGCACCCCATCCAGTCCCACTGCCCGGAGGTGACTGCCCGTTCCTGCGCACCCAGACTGCTGCATCCCATCCACTCCCACTGCCTAGAGGTGTCTGCCCGCTCCTGTGCACCCAGGCTGCTGCACCCCATCCACTCCCACTGCTCGGAGGTGTCTGCCCGCTCTTGTGCACCCAGGGTGCTGCACACTATCCACTCCCACCGCCCAGAGGTGACTGCTCGCTGCTGCGGAAACAAGCCTCTCTGCTCACCTTCCGCCACCGACGTGTGTCTAAGAGGGTCCACCACGTGCTGAAGCAACCTCCTCAGGCGTTGCGTACACGCGGTCAAGCCGAGCTCACAATTCGAAGTGGGTGTTGATTGCAGGATGGCCACGCATCATCGCAGGCTGCACACACGCTCAGCTCTGGTGGCACTAACTCAGTGGAACTGAAGTCATCGCCTCGTGGCGGGAGGTCCGTGTCGGGGGGGTCGTCAATCTGTGAATCACAGCCTGCTAGACTAAAAGCAAGATAAGATTGTGTGTCATGCGTCCATCAAAGGAGAGAGAGAGAGAAAGAGTGAGAGAGAGGAAGAGACAGAGAAAGAAAGAGTGAGACAGAGAGGAAGACAGAGAAAGAGTGAGAGAGAGAGGAAGAGAGAGAGAAAGAGTGAGCTACAAGGAAGAGAGAGAGAGAGAGAAACAGGTGAGAGAGAGGTAGAGAGAGAGAAAGAGTGAGACAGAGAGAGAGAGAGAGAAGAAAGAATGAGAGAGAGAGAAGAGAGAGAGAAAGAGAGAAAGAGTGAGATACAAGGAAGAGAGCGAGAGAGAGAAACAGTGTGAGAGAGAGGAGAGAGAGAGAAAGAGTGAGACAGAGAGGAAGAGAGAGAGAAAGAAAGAATGAGAGAGAGAGGAAAAGACATAGAAAGAGAGAAAGAGTGTGAGAGAGAGAAAGGAAGAGGTAGAGAGTGAGAGAGAGAGAAAGAGTGTGAGTATGAGTGACAGAAAGGAAGAGATGGAGAGGGAGAGTGAGTGTTGACACTGTGGAGAAAATCCTCACAGCTCACCTTTCTGCCACCGGTGTGTCTCCAACCACGTGCCGGGACATAGTGCAGTCTTCAAGTTTAGTCATCTGAAACATAGTATAGAATCAGTAATGGCAGAGTACATACAACTGCACATGCCTAATTCTCTGTTTCGCCCCTGCGCACCGAGGCTGCTGCACCCCATCGACTCCCGCCACCCAGAGGTGTCTGCCCGCCTCTGCGCACCCAGGCTGCTATACCCCATCCACTCCCACTGCCCTGAGGTGTCTGCCCGCTGCTGTGCACCCAGGCTGGTGCACCCCATCCAGTCCCACTGCCCGGAGGTGACTGCCCGTTCCTGCGCACCCAGACTGCTGCATCCCATCCACTCCCACTGCCTAGAGGTGTCTGCCCGCTCCTGTGCACCCAGGCTGCTGCACCCCATCCACTCCCACTGCTCGGAGGTGTCTGCCCGCTCTTGTGCACCCAGGGTGCTGCACACTATCCACTCCCACCACCCAGAGGTGACTGCTCGCTGCTGCGGAAACAAGCCTCTCTGCTCACCTTCCGCCACCGACGTGTGTCTAAGAGGGTCCACCACGTGCTGAAGCAACCTCCTCAGGTGTTGCGTACACGCGGTCAAGCCGAGCTCACAATTCGAAGTGGGTGTTGATTGCAGGATGGCCACGCATCATCGCAGGCTGCACACACGCTCAGCTCTGGTGGCACTAACTCAGTGGAACTGAAGTAATCGCCTCGTGGCGGGAGGTCCGTGTCGGGGGGGGTCGTCAATCTGTGAATCACAGCCTGCTAGACTAAAAGCAAGATAAGATTGTGTGTCATGCGTCCATCAAAGGAGAGAGAGAGAGAGAAAGAGAGAAAGAGTGAGAGAGAGGAAGAGACAGAGAAAGAAAGAGTGAGACAGAGAGGAAGACAGAGAAAGAGAGAAAGAGTGAGAGAGAGAGAAGAGAGAGAGAGAGAGAAAGAGTGAGATACAAGGAAGAGAGAGAGAAAGAGAGAAACAGTGTGAGAGAGAGGTAGAGAGAGAGAGAAAGAGTGAGACAGAGAGGAAGAGAGAGAGAAAGAAAGAATGAGAGAGAGAGGAAAAGACATAGAAAGAGAGAAAGAGTGTGAGAGAGAGAAAGGAAGAGATAGAGAGTTAGAGAGAGAGAAAGAGTGTGAGTGACAGAAAGGAAGAGATGGAGAAGGAGAGTGAGTGTTGACAATGTGGAGAAAATCCTCACAGCTCACCTTTCTGCCACCGGTGTGTCTCCAACCACGTGCCGGGACATAGTGCAGTCTTCAAGTTTAGTCATCTGAAACATAGTATAGAATCAGTAATGGCAGAGTACATACAACTGCACATGCCTAATTCTCTGTTTCGCCCCTGCGCATCCAGGCTGCTGCACCCCATCGACTCCCACCGCCCAGAGGTGTCTGCCCGCCTCTGCGCACACAGGCTGCTGTACCCCATCCACTCCCTCTGCCCAGAGGTGTCTGCCCGCTGCTGTGCACCCAGGCTGGTGCACCCCATCCAGTCCCACTGCCCGGAGGTGACTGCCCGTTCCTGCATACCCAGACTGCTGCATCCCATCCACTCCCACTGCCTAGAGGTGTCTGCCCGCTCCTGTGCACCCAGGCTTCTGCACCCCATCCACTCCCACTGCTCGGAGGTGTCTGCCTGCTCTTGTGCACCCAGGGTGCTGCACACTATCTACACCCACCGCCCAGAGGTGACTTCTCGCTGCTGCGGTAACAAGCCTCTCTGCTCACCTTCCGCCACCGGCGTGTGTCTAAGAGGGTCCACCACGTGCCGAAGCAACCTCCTCAGGCGTTGCGTACACGCGGTCAAGCCGAGCTCACAATTCAAAGTGGGTTTTGATTGCAGGATGGCCACGCATGATCGCAGGCTGCACACGCGCTCAGCTCTGGTGGCACTAACTCAGTGGAACTGAAGTCATCGCCTCGTGGCGGGAGGTCCGTGTCGGGGGGGTCGTCAATCTGTGAATCACAGCCTGCTAGACTAAATGCAAGATAACATTGTGCGTCATGCGTCCATCAAAGGAGACAGAGAGAGAGAAAGAGTGAGAGAGAGGAAGAGACAGAGAAAGAAAGAGTGAGACAGAGAGGAAGACAGAGAAAGAGAGAAAGAGTGAGAGAGAGAGGAAGAGAGAGAGAAAGAGAGAAAGAGTGAGATACAAGGAAGAGAGAGAGAAAGAGAGAAACAGTGTGAGAGAGAGGTAGAGAGAGAGAGAAAGAGTGAGACAGAGAGGAAGAGAGAGAGAAAGAAAGAATGAGAGAGAGAGGAAAAGACATAGAAAGAGAGAAAGAGTGTGAGAGAGAGAAAGGAAGAGATAGAGAGTGAGAGAGAGAGAAAGAGTGTGAGTGACAGAAAGGAAGAGATGGAGAGGGAGAGTGAGTGTTGACACTGTGGAGAAAATCCTCACAGCTCACCTTTCTGCCACCGGTGTGTCTCCAACCACGTGCCGGGACATAGTGCAGTCTTCAAGTTTAGTCATCTGAAACATAGTATAGAATCAGTAATGGCAGAGTACATACAACTGCACATGCCTAATTCTCTGTTTCGCCCCTGAGCACCCAGGCTGCTGCACCCCATCGACTCCCGCCGCCCAGAGGTGTCTGCCCGCCTCTGTGCACCCAGGCTGCTGTACCCCATCCACTCCCACTGCCCTGAGGTGTTTGCCCGCTGCTGTCCACCCAGGCTGGTGCACCCCATCCAGTCCCACTGCCCGGAGGTGACTGCCCGTTACTGCGCACCCAGACTGCTGCATCCCATCCACTCCCACTGCCTAGAGGTGTCTGCCTGCTCCTGTGCAACCAGGCTGCTGCACCCCATCCACTCCCACTGCTCGGAGGTGTCTGCCCGCTCTTGTGCACCCAGGGTGCTGCACACTATCCACTCCCACCGCCCAGAGGTGACTGCTCGCTGCTGCGGAAACAAGCCTCTCTGCTCACCTTCCACCACCGACGTGTGTCTAAGAGGGTCCACCACGTGCTGAAGCAACCTCCTCAGGCGTTGCGTACACGCGGTCAAGCCGAGCTCACAATTCAAAGTGGGTGTTGATTGCAGGATGGCCACGCATCATCGCAGGCTGCACACACGCTCAGCTCTGGTGGCACTAACTCAGTGGAACTGAAGTAATCGCCTCGTGGCGGGAGGTCCGTGTCGGGGGGGTCGTCAATCTGTGAATCACAGCCTGCTAGACTAAAAGCAAGATAACATTGTGCGTCATGCGTCCATCAAAGGAGAGAGAGAGAGACAAAGAGAGAAAGAGTGAGAGAGAGGAAGAGACAGAGAAAGAAAGAGTGAGACAGAGAGGAAGACAGAGAAAGAGAGAAAGAGTGAGAGAGAGAGAGAGAGAGAGAGAGAGAAAGAGTGAGATACAAGGAAGAGAGAGAGAAAGAGAGAAACAGTGTGAGAGAGAGGTAGAGAGAGAGAGAAAGAGTGAGACAGAGAGGAAGAGAGAGAGAAAGAAAGAATGAGAGAGAGAGAGAGAGAGAGAGAGAAAGACATAGAAAGAGAGAAAGAGTGTGAGAGAGAGAAAGGAAGAGATAGAGAGTGAGAGAGAGAGAAAGAGTGTGAGTGACAGAAAGGAAGAGATGGAGAGAGGGAGAGTGAGTGTTGACACTGTGGAGAAAATCCACACAGCTCACCTTTCTGCCACCGGTGTGTCTCCAACCACGTGCCGGGACATAGTGCAGTCTTCAAGTTTAGTCATCTGAAACATAGTATAGAATCAGTAATGGCAGAGTACATACAACTGCACACGCCTAATTCTCTGTTTCGCCCCTGCGCACCCAGGCTGCTGCACCCCATCGACTCCCGCCGCCCAGAGGTGTCTGCCCGCCTCTGCGCACACAGGCTGCTGTACCCCATCCACTCCCACTGCCCAGAGGTGTCTGCCCGCTGCTGTGCACCCAGGCTGGTGCACCCCATCCAGTCCCACTGCCCGGAGGTGACTGCCCGTTCCTGCGCACCCAGACTGCTGCATCCCATCCACTCCCACTGCCTAGAGGTGTCTGCCCGCTCCTGTGCAATCAGGCTGCTGCACCCCATCCACTCCCACTGCTCGGAGGTGTCTGCCTGCTCTTGTGCACCCAGGGTGCTGCACACTATCCACTCCCACCGCCCAGAGGTGACTGCTCGCTGCTGCGGAAACAAGCCTCTCTGCTCACCTTCCGCCACCGGCGTGTGTCTAAGAGGGTCCACCACGTGCTGAAGCAACCTCCTCAGGCGTTGCGTACACGCGGTCAAGCCGAGCTCACAATTCAAAGTGGGTGTTGATTGCAGGATGGCCACGCATCATCGCAGGCTGCACACACGCTCAGCTCTGGTGGCACTAACTCAGTGGAACTGAAGTAATCGCCTCGTGGCGGGAGGTCCGTGTCGGGGGGGGTCGTCAATCTGTGAATCACAGCCTGCTAGACTAAAAGCAAGATAAGATTGTGCGTCATGTGTCCATCAAAGGAGAGAGAGAGAAAGAGTGAGAGAGAGGAAGAGACAGAGACAGAGAAAGAAAGAGTGAGACAGAGAGGAAGACAGAGAAAGAGTGAGAGAGAGAGGAAGAGAGAGAGAAAGAGTGAGATACAAGGAAGAGAGAGAGAAAGAGAGAAACAGTGTGAGAGAGAGGTAGAGAGAGAGAGAAAGAGTGAGACAGAGAGGAAGAGAGAGAGAAAGGAAGAGAATGAGAAAGAGAGGAAAAGACATAGAAAGAGAGAAAGAGTGTGAGAGAGAGAAAGGAAGAGATAGAGAGTGAGAGAGAGAGAAAGAGTGTGAGTGACAGAAAGGAAGAGATGGAGAGGGAGAGTGAGTGTTGACACTGTGGAGAAAATCCTCACAGCTCACCTTTCTGCCACCGGTGTGTCTCCAACCACGTGCCGGGACATAGTGCAGTCTTCAAGTTTAGTCATCTGAAACATAGTATAGAATCAGTAATGGCAGAGTACATACAACTGCACACGCCTAATTCTCTGTTTCACCCCTGCGCATCCAGGCTGATGCACCCCATCAACTCCCGCCGCCCAGAGGTGTCTGCCCTCCTCTGCGCACACAGGCTGCTGTACCCCATCTACTCCGACTGCCCAGAGGTGTCTGCCCGCTGCTGTGCACCCAGGCTGGTGCACCGCATCCAGTCCCACTGCCCGGAGGTGACTGTCCGTTCCTGCGCACCCAGACTGCTGCATCCCATCCACTCCCTCTGCCTAGAGGTGTCTGCCCGCTCCTGTGCACCCAGGCTGCTGCACCCCATCCACTCCCACTGCTCGGAGGTGTCTGCCCGCTCTTGTGCACCCAGGGTGCTGCACACTATCCACTCCCACCGCCCAGAGGTGACTGCTCGCTGCTGCGGAAACAAGCCTCTCTGCTCACCTTCCGCCACCGGCGTGTGTCTAAGAGGGTCCACCACGTGCCGAAGCAACCTCCTCAGGCGTTGCGTACACGCGGTCAAGCCGAGCTCACAATTCAAAGTGGGTGTTGATTGCAGGATGGCCACGCATCATCGCAGGCTGCACACGCGCTCAGCTCTGGTGGCACTAACTCAGTGGAACTGAAGTCATCGCCTCGTGGCGGGAGGTCCGTGTCGGGGGGGTCGTCAATCTGTGAATCACAGCCTGCTAGACTAAAAAGCAAGATAACATTGTGCGTCATTCGTCCATCAAAGGAGAGAGAGAGAGAGAAAGAGTGAGAGAGAGGAAGAGACAGAGACAGAGAAAGAAAGAGTGAGTCAGAGAGGAAGACAGAGAAAGAGAGAAAGAGTGAGAGAGAGAGAGAGGAAGAGAGAGAGAAAGAGAGAAATAGTGAGATACAAGGAAGAGAGAGAGAAAGAGAGAAACAGTGTGAGAGTGAGGTAGAGAGAGAGAGAAAGAGTGAGACAGAGGGGAAGAGAGAGAGAAAGAAAGAAAGAATGAGAGAGAGAGGAAAAGACATAGAAAGAGAGAAAGAGTGTGAGAGAGAGAAAGGAAGAGATAGAGAGTGAGAGAGAGAGAAAGAGTGTGAGTGACAGAAAGGAAGAGATGGAGAGGGAGAGTGAGTGTTGACACTGTGGAGAAAATCCTCACAGCTCACCTTTCTGCCACTGGTGTGTCTCCAACCACGTGCCGGGACATAGTGCAGTCTTCAAGTTTAGTCATCTGAAACATAGTATAGAATCAGTAATGGCACAGTACATACAACTGCACATGCCTAATTCTCTGTTTCGCCCCTGCGCACCCAGGCTGCTGCACCCCATCGACTCCCGCCTCCCAGAGGTGTCTGCCCGCCTCTACGCACACAGGCTGCTGTACCCCATCCACTCCCACTGCCCAGAGGTGTCTGCCCGCTGCTGTGCACCCAGGCTGGTGCACCCCATCCAGTCCCACTGCCCGGAGGTGACTGCCCGTTCCTGCGCACCCAGACTGCTGCATCCCATCCACTCCCACTGCCTAGAGGTGTCTGCCTGCTCCTGTGCACCCAGGCTGCTGCACCCCATCCACTCCCACTGCTCGGAGGTGTCTGCCCGCTCTTGTGCACCCAGGGTGCTGCACACTATCCACTCCCACCGCCCAGAGGTGACTGCTCGCTGCTGCGGAAACAAGCCTCTCTGCTCACCTTCCGCCACCGGCGTGTGTCTAAGAGGGTCCACCACGTGCCGAAGCAACCTCCTCAGGCGTTGCGTACACGCGGTCAAGCCGAGCTCACAATTCAAAGTGGGTGTTGATTGCAGGATGGCCACGCATCATCGCAGGCTGCACACACGCTCAGCTCTGGTGGCACTAACTCAGTGGAACTGAAGTAATCGCCTCGTGGCGGGAGGTCCGTGTCGGGAGGGGTCGTCAATCTGTGAATCACAGCTTGCTAGACTAAAAGCAAGATAACATTGTGCCTCATGCGTCCATCAAAGGAGAGAGAGAGAGAGACAAAGAGAGAAAGAGTGAGAGAGAGGAAGAGACAGAGAAAGAAAGAGTGAGACAGAGAGGAAGACAGAGAAAGAGAGAAAGAGTGAGAGAGAGAGGAAGAGAGAGAGAAAGAGTGAGATACAAGGAAGAGAGAGAGAAAGAGAGAAACAGTGTGAGAGAGAGGTAGGGAGAGAGAGAAAGAGTGAGACAGAGAAGAAGAGAGAGAGAAAGAAAGAATGAGAGAGAGAGAGAGAGGAAAAGACATTGAAAGAGACAAAGAGTGTGAGAGAGAGAAAGGAAGAGATAGAGAGTGAGAGAGACAGAAAGAGTGGGAGTGACAGAAAGGAAGAGATGGAGAGTGAGAGGGAGAGTCAGTGTTGACACTGTGGAGAAAATCCACACAGCTAACCTTTCTGCCACCGGTGTGTCTCCAACCACGTGCCGGGACATAGTGCAGTCTTCAAGTTTAGTCATCTGAAACATAGTATAGAATCAGTAATGGCAGAGTACATACAACTGCACACGCCTAATTCTCTGTTTCGCCACTGCGCACCCAGGCTGCTGTACCCCATCGACTCCCGCCGCCCAGAGGTGTCTGCCTGCCTCTGCGCACACAGGCTGCTGTACCCCATCCACTCCCACTGCCCAGAGGTGTCTGCCCGCTGCTGTGCACCCAGGCTTGTGCACCCCATCCAGTCCCACTGCCCGGATGTGACTGCCCGTTCCTGCGCACCCAGACTGCTGCATCCCATCCACTCCCACTGCCTAGAGGTGTCTGCCCGCTCCTGTGCACCCAGGCTGCTGCACCCCATCCACTCCCACTGCTCGGAGGTGTCTGCCCGCTCTTGTGCACCCAGGGTGCTGCACACTATCCACTCCCACCGCCCAGAGGTGACTGCTCGCTGCTGCGGAAACAAGCCTCTCTGCTCACCTTCCGCCACCGGCGTGTGTCTA
Source organism: Calotriton arnoldi (assembly GCA_963921515.1). Taxonomy (NCBI): domain Eukaryota; kingdom Metazoa; phylum Chordata; class Amphibia; order Caudata; family Salamandridae; genus Calotriton; species Calotriton arnoldi. Next base: position 143,842 of record CAWUFW010020159.1, read on the forward strand.
AGAGGGTCCACCACGTGCCGAAGCAACCTCCTCAGGCGTTGCGTACACGCGGTCAAGCCGAGCTCACAATTCAAAGTGGGTGTTGATTGCAGGATGGCCACGCATCATCGCAGGCTGCACACGCGCTCAGCTCTGGTGGCACTAACTCAGTGGAACTGAAGTCATCGCCTCGTGGCGGGAGGTCCGTGTCGGGGGGGTCGTCAATCTGTGAATCACAGCCTGCTAGACAAAAAGCAAGATAAGATTGTGCGTCATGCGTCCATCAAAGGAGAGAGAGAGAGAGAGAGAGAGAGAGAGAGAAGAGAAGAGAAAGAAAGAGTGAGACAGAGAGGAAGACAGAGAAAGAGAGAAAGAGTGAGAGAGAGAGGAGAGAGAGAGAGAAAGAGTGAGATACAAGGAAGAGAGAGAGAAAGAGAGAAACAGTGTAAGAGAGAGGTAGAGAGAGAGAGAAAGAGTGAGACAGAGAGGAAGAGAGAGAGAAAGAGTGTGAGTGACAGAAATGAAGAGATGGAGAGGGAGAGTGAGTGTTGACACTGTGGAGAAAATCCTCACAGCTCACCTTTCTGCCACCGGTGTGTCTCCAACCACGTGCCGGGACATAGTGCAGTCTTCAAGTTTAGTCATCTGAAACATAGTATAGAATCAGTAATGGCAGAGTCCATACAACTGCACACGCCTAATTCTCTGTTTCGCCCCTGCGCATCCAGGCTGCTGCACCCCATCGACTCCCGCCGCCCAGAGGTGTCTGCCCGCCTCTGCGCACACAGGCTGCTGTACCCCATCCACTCCCACTGCCCAGAGGTGTCTGCCCGCTGCTGTGCACCCAGGCTGGTGCACCCCATCCAGTCCCACTGCCCGGAGGTGACTGCCCGTTCCTGCGCACCCAGACTGCTGCATCCCATCCACTCCCACTGCCTAGAGGTGTCTGCCCGCTCCTGTGCACCCAGGCTGCTGCACCCCATCCACTCCCACTGCTCGGAGGTGTCTGCCCGCTCTTGTGCACCCAGGGTGCTGCACACTATCCACTCCCACCGCCCAGAGGTGACTGCTCGCTGCTGCGGAAACAAGCCTCTCTGCTCACCTTCCGCCACCGGCGTGTGTCTAAGAGGGTCCACCACGTGCCGAAGCAACCTCCTCAGGCGTTGCGTACACGCGGTCAAGCCGAGCTCACAATTCAAAGTGGGTGTTGATTGCAGGATGGCCACGCAACATCGCAGGCTGCACACACTCTCAGCTCTGGTGGCACTAACTCAGTGGAACTGAAGTCATCGCCTCGTGGCGGGAGGTCCATGTCGGGGGGGGTCGTCAATCTGTGAATCACAGCCTGCTAGACTAAAAGCAAGATAACATTGTGCGTCATGTGTCCATCAAAGGAGAGAGAGAAAGAGAGAAAGAGTGAGAGAGAGGAAGAGACAGAGAAAGAAAGAGTGAGACAGAGAGGAAGACAGAGAAAGAGAGAAAGAGTGAGAGAGAGAGAAAGAGAGAGAGAAAGAGAAAGAGAGAAAGAGTGAGATACAAGGAAGAGAGAGAGAAAGAGAGAAACAGTGTGAGAGAGAGGTAGAGAGAGAGAGAAAGAGTGAGACAGAGAGGAAGAGAGAGAGAAAGAAAGAATGAGAGAGAGAGGAAAAGACATAGAAAGAGAGAAAGAGTGTGAGAGAGAGAAAGGAAGAGATAGAGAGTGAGAGAGAGAGAAAGAGTGTGAGTGACAGAAAGGAAGAGATGGAGAGGGAGAGTGAGTGTTGACACTGTGGAGAAAATCCTCACAGCTCACCTTTCTGCCACCGGTGTGTCTCCAACCACGTGCCGGGACATAGTGCAGTCTTCAAGTTTAGTCATCTGAAACATAGTATAGAATCAGTAATGGCAGAGTACATACAACTGCACACGCCTAATTCTCTGTTTCGCCCCTGCGCACCCAGGCTGCTGCACCCCATCGACTCCCGCCGCCCAGAGGTGTCTGCCCGCCTCTGCGCACACAGGCTGCTGTACCCCATCCACTCCCACTGCCCAGAGGTGTCTGCCCGCTGCTGTGCACCCAGGCTGGTGCACCCCATCCAGTCCCACTGCCCGGAGGTGACTGCCCATTCCTGCGCACCCAGACTGCTGCATCCCATCCACTCCCACTGCCTAGAGGTGTCTGCCCGCTCCTGTGCACCCAGGCTGCTGCACCCCATCCACTCCCACTGCTCGGAGGTGTCTGCCCGCTCTTGTGCACCCAGGGTGCTGCACACTATCCACTCCCACCGCCCAGAGGTGACTGCTCGCTGCTGCGGAATCAAGCCTCTCTGCTCACCTTCCGCCACCGGCGTGTGTCTAAGCGGGTCCACCACGTCCTGATGCAACCTCCTCAGGTGTTGCGTACACGCGGTCAAGCTGAGCTCACAATTCAAAGTGGGTGTTGATTGCAGGATGGCCACGCATCATCGCAGGCTGCACACGCGCTCAGCTCTGGTGGCACTAACTCAGTGGAACTGAAGTCATCGCCTCGTGGCGGGAGGTCCGTGTTGGGGGGGGTCGTCAATCTTTGAATTACAGCCTGCTAGACAAAAAGCAAAATAAGATTGTGCGTCATGCGTCCATCAAAGGAGAGAGAGAGAGAGAGAGAGAGAGAGAGAGAGAGTGAGAGAGAGAAAGAAAGAGTGAGACAGAGAGGAAGACAGAGAAAGAGAGTGAGAGAGAGAGGCAGAGAGAGAGAAAGAGTGAGATACAAGGAAGAGAGAGAGAAAGAGAGAAACAGTGTAAGAGAGCGGTAGAGAGAGAGAGAAAGAGTGAGACAGAGAGGAAGAGAGAGAGAAAGAGTGTGAGTGACAGAAATGAAGAGATGGAGAGGGAGAGTTAGTGTTGACACTGTGGAGAAAATCCTCACAGCTCACCTTTCTGCAACCGGTGTGTCTCCAACCACGTGCCGGGACATAGTGCAGTCTTCAAGTTTAGTCATCCGAAACATAGTATAGAATCAGTAATGGCAGAGTACATACAACTGCACACGCCTAATTCTCTGTTTCGCCCCTGCGCATCCAGGCTGCTGCACCCCATCGACTCCCACCGCCCAGAGGTGTCTGCCCGCCTCTGCACACACAGGCTGCTGTACCCCATCCACTCCCACTGCCCAGAGGTGTCTGCCCGCTGCTGTGCACCCAGGCTGGTGCACCCCATCCAGTCCTACTGCCCGGAGGTGACTGCCCGTTCCTGCGCACCCAGACTGTTGCATCCCATCCACTCCCACTGCCTAGAGGTGTCTGCCCGCTCCTGTGCACCCAGGCTGCTGCACCCCATCCACTCCCACTGCTCGGAGGTGTCTGCCCGCTCCTGTGCACCCAGGCTGCTGCACACTATCCACTCCCACCGCCCAGAGGTGACTGCTCGCTGCTGCGGAAACAAGCCTCTCTGCTCACCTTCCGCCACCGGCGTGTGTCTAAGAGGGTCCACCACGTGCCGAAGCAACCTCCTCAGGCGTTGCGTACACGCGGTCAAGCCGAGCTCACAATTCAAAGTGGGTGTTGATTGCAGGATGGCCACGCAACATCGCAGGCTGCACACGCTCTCAGCTCTGGTGGCACTAACTCAGTGGAACTGAAGTCATCGCCTCGTGGCGGGAGGTCCATGTCGGGGGGGGTCGTCAATCTGTGAATCACAGCCTGCTAGACTAAAAGCAAGATAACATTGTGCGTCATGTGTCCATCAAAGGAGAGATGAGAGAGAGAAAGAGTGAGAGAGAGGAAGAGACAGAGAAAGAAAGAGTGAGACAGAGAGGAAGACAGAGAAAGAGAGAAAGAGTGAGAGAGAGAGAGAGAGAGAGAGAGAGAAAGAGAGAAAGAGTGAGATACAAGGAAGAGAGAGAGAAAGAGAGAAACAGTGTGAGAGAGAGGTAGAGAGAGAGAGAAAGAGTGAGACAGAGAGGAAGAGAGAGAGAAAGAAATAATGAGAGAGAGAGGAAAAAGACATAGAAAGAGAGAAAGAGTGTGAGAGAGAGAAAGGAAGAGATAGAGAGTGAGAGAGAGAGAAAGAATGTGAGTGACAGAAAGGAAGAGATGGAGAGGGAGAGTGAGTGTTGACACTGTGGAGAAAATCCTCACAGCTCACCTTTCTGCCACCGGTGTGTCTCCAACCACGTGCCGGGACATAGTGCAGTCTTCAAGTTTAGTCATCTGAAACATAGTATAGAATCAGTAATGGCAGAGTACATACAACTGCACACGCCTAATTCTCTGTTTCGCTCCTGCGCACCCAGGCTGCTGTACCCCATCGACTCTCGCCGCCCAGAGGTGTCTGCCCGCCTCTGCGCACACAGGCTGCTGTACCCCATCCACTCCCACTGCCCATAGGTGTCTGCCCGCTGCTGTGCACCCAGGCTGGTGCACCCCATCCAGTCCCACTGCCCGGAGGTGACTGCCCATTCCTGCGCACCCAGACTGCTGCATCCCATCCACTCCCACTGCCTAGAGGTGTCTGCCCGCTCCTGTGCACCCAGGCTGCTGCACCCCATCCACTCCCACTGCTCGGAGGTGTCTGCCCACCCTTGTGCACCCAGGGTGCTGCACACTATCCACTCCCACCGCCCAGAGGTGACTGCTCGCTGCTGCGGAAACAAGCCTCTCTGCTCACCTTCCGCCACCGGCGTGTGTCTAAGAGGGTCCACCACGTGCCGAAGCAACCTCCTCAGGCGTTGCGTACATGTGGTGAAGCCGAGCTCACAATTCAAAGTGGTTGTTGATTGCAGGATGGCCACACATCATCGCAGGCTGCACATGCGCTCAGCTCTGGTGGCACTAACTCAGTGGAACTGAAGTCATCGCCTCGTGGCGGGAGGTCCGTGTCAGGGGGGGGTCGTCAATCTGTGAATCACAGCCTGCTAGACAAAAAGCAAGATAACATTGTGCGTCATGACTCCATCAAAGGAGAGAGAGAGAGAATGAGTGACAGAGAGGAAGAGAGAGAAAAAGAAAGAAAGAGTGAGAGGTAGACAGAGAGAAAGAGTGAGAGAGAGGAAGAGAGAGAGAAACAGTGAGAGAGAGGAAGAGAGAGAGAAAGAGAGAAACAGTGTGAGAAAGAAGAAGAGAGAAACAGAGGAAGAGTGAGAGAGAGAGAAAGAGAGAGAGGTAGAGAGAGAGAAAGAAAAAAACAGTGTGAGAGAGAGGAAGAGATAGAGTGAGAGAGAGGAAGAGTGTGAGGGAGAGAAATGAAGAGATGGAGAGGGACAGTGAGTGCCCACACTGTGGACAAAACCCTCACAGCTCACCTTTCCGTTACCGGTGTGTCTCCAACCACGTGCCTGGACATAGTGGAGCCCTCAAGCTTACTCATCTGAAACGTAGTATGGAATCAGTAATGGCAGAGTACATACATTTGCACACGCCTAATTCTCTGTCCCGCCTTTGTGCATCCAGGCTGCTGCACCCCATCCACTTCCACTGCCCAGAGGTGTCTGCTCGCCGCTGCTGCACCCCATCCACTTCCACTGCCCAGAGGTGTCTGCCCGCTGCTGCGCACCCAGGCTGCTGCACCCCATCCACTCCCACTGCCCAGAGGTCACTGTCCGCCGCTGTGCTAACAAGCCTCTCTGCTCACCTTTCGCAACCTGCGTGTAGAAAAGAGGGCCTACCACGTGCCACTGCAAGCCCCAAGCCCGGGGCCCGCGGTCCACGGACACGGCACCCTGCATATCATGCAGCCCCGCTCCGCAGGCCACCAGGTCTCACATTTGGTGCTGGGTCTTGATTTCGCCATGGCAGAGGACATACCAGTGCACCGGGCTTTTCATCGCAGCTGCACACCCGCTCAGCCCTTGCGGTGCCACTAACTCTGTGACCAGCGAGGCGACGCCACGTGGCGGTAGGCCTGCGCTGTCTGATGGCTCAGGCCTACACTGGGGTCCAGCAGGTCACACAAAGCCTGAGCTGTCCAGACCGCCGGGACGGGCCATCACCGCAGGCTGCACACCCACTCAGCAGTTACGGTACCCGTACCTCAGTGGACCGAAAGTCACCGTCCTGTGCTGGTGTGCCTGTGCCGGCCGCAGTGTATCCGGTGCGAGCAACTCTGAAATGGCGTCGAGCACGTGCGCCCGGTCTTTTTTATTGGCAGGGTCACGTGTCCTGTGACGCCTGTGCTGGATGGGTGTGGTGTGGGTGTATACTAGCCATGAGGGAGTGACTGTGGCATACTGACAACTAGGGTGTGACCAGCAGATCACTGCAATGAAAATCTGGGCCATGTAGCGTTGTTGTCCTTCCCTGTAAGCGTAAGCGGAGTGGGCTGGCCTGGCGTATGGCAGTCCTGCATGAGGCTGTGAAGAATGACTCCGGAGCTATGGGCATGGCTCCGTCCTGGGCTGTATGAGGAATCAACTGATGCGGGTGTCCCTGTTGTAGTGCTGACGTCACCCGGGTCGCAAGCGCCAATGTGTCACTCTGTGAGCCAAGTCCCACAACATGGCCAACATGGAAGGTACGGGGAATCACTGACCCTACATTCATCCATAGTTCCACACATGAAATATGGTGGACATGACACATCTGTGTGGATATGAATGTTTATTGCACATTCAGTGGAGTGTTGCAGCTGTAGCAATACAGGGCCATGCAAAGTTCAAGTTTCAGTTTCTGGCACATGGAGGGCAGCCAACTAGAGCCAAGCTTGTGTTCGGGGTTAGGCTGCATCAACATATGTACTTATACAATTACTCCACCAATCCCCAAGCACTTATAAATTCACTATACACTCTCCTTGCAGTACTCTAATGTTCCAGTCTCTACGTACGTACTTGTACAATGACCGAGAGAAAGTTACATAACCGAAGTTTTCCCCACTGCCAGAGGTAACATGGTTGCATACGCTGTCCACAGCACAATGTAATGTGGTAGGGCCCAGGGGTGGCATCTTGCATACATAATGAACACACAGACACAGATAGATAGTAGAACTGGGTACGGGCACATGCGCTCAACTCATTTTTATTACCAGGGTCACATGTCCAGTGACGTCTGTGCTGGATGCGTGTGGGGTGAGTGTAAGCCAGCCCTCCGGGAATGGTTGGTGCTGGCAACAAGTACAACAGTAATCATTGGATCAGACACACAGATTCAATCATAAAGGGTCAATGATTTGTGCTGCACAAAGGTAGGGGCAACAGATGTGAAATAATACACACAAGATTGTATAGTAAAGGGTCCATGACTTCTGGTACACTGAGGTAGGGGCAGCAGATGTGAAATTATACACAGAACATTGTATCATAAAGGGTCCATGAGTTGTGCTGCACTGAGATAGGGGCATCAGAAGCATTCAGCGTGTGCGCAGCCAGCGATGATGCGTAGTGCGGGCGAGCCGCACTGGGAGCAATGTCTGTTGCCTACTGGACTGAGTCATCTGCAATCGTGACTCGATGTGAATTGTGAGCCCTGCTATCTGTAGTGTAGATCGAAGGCAGTAGTCAGCACAGACATCGAAGAATGCTTTTAGTCACTTCCTGTTTACAAAATTCGAGGACATAGAGTACACATCTCTCTGCAATAAATAAATCATGTCTCAATTTAAATTGTGAGCTCTGCTAACTGCAGTGTAGGTGTATGGAACAAAAGATGAAACATTTATGGAATACACTGTCGAAATATGTAGGTTTCAGGGACGTTATAGTTAGTTGCCCACTGGACTCTGAAATTAATGAATGAAGACTAAATTTGAATTGTGAGCCCTGCTGAGCACAGTGTAGGCCAGAGGCAGTGGTCAGGAAGGGCCTACAGCCACAAGGCGTTGACTTGAGCTGCATTCAGTTAGTGGTAGGTGTGGCGCTCAGCGTGTGCGCAGACAGCGATGATGCAATGTCTCTTGCCTACTGGACTGCGTCATCTGCAATCGCGACTCGATCTGAATTGTGAGCCCTGCTGACTGCAGTGTAGGCCGGAGGCAGTGGTCAGGAAGAGCCCAGAGCCACATGGTGTTGACTTGAGCTGCATAGAGTTAGTGGTAGGTGTGGCGCTCAGCGTGTGCGCAGCCAGCGATCATGCAATGTCTGTTGCCTACTGGACTGCGTCATCTGCAATCGCGACTCGATCTGAATTGTGAGTCCTGCTGACCACAGTGTAGGCCGGAGGCAGTGGTCAGGAAGAGTCCACAGCCACGTGGCGTTTACTTGAGCTTCATAGAGTAGTGGTAGGTGTGGCGCTTAGCATGTGCGCAGCCAGCGATGATACAATGTCTCTTGCCTACTGGACTGCGTCATCTGCAATCGTGACTCGATCTGAATTGTGAGCCCTGCTGACCGCAGTGTAGATCGAAGGCAGTAGTCAGCAGAGACATCAAGGAATGCTTTTTGTCACTTCCTCTTCACAAAATTCGAGGACATAGAGTACAATTCTGTCTGCAATTAATAAATCAAGACTGAATTCGAATTGTGAGCTCTGCTGTCCGCAGTGTAGACTGCCATTCAGTGTTCCTTTGGACTTGCAAGATGAATTTGGTCATTGTACTAAAGCTATAACTGATATAAAACAAGTTCTTGAAGCAAGGATACTAAAAGGATATTATGTAGATTTTAGGGACGTAATACTTAGTTGCCTACTGGACTCTGCAATTAATGAAGCAAGAGTCAATTTTAAATGTGAGCCCTGATGACCGCAGTGTAGGCCGGAGGCAGCGGTCAGCAAGGGCCCACAGCCACATGGCGTTGAGTTGAGCTGTACAGTTAGTGTCACCTGAAGCAACCAGCATGTGTGGAGCCTGCGATGATGCATGGTCCGGGCGGGCCGCACTGGTAGCAATGTCTTTTGCCTAATGAATTCTGTCTTAATAAGTCCCCGTGGCATTGACTTGTGGTGCACTGAGTTAGTGGCACCTGAAGCAGTCAGTGTGTGCGCAGTCTGCGATGATGCGTGGTCCGGGCGGGCCGCACTGGGATCAATGTCTCTTCCCTACTGGAGTGCGTCATCTGCAATCACGACTCAATCTGAATTGTGAGCCCTGCTGTCCACAGTGTAGATCGAAGGCAGTAGTCTGTACAGACATAAGTCTGTGGTGCTCTGCTGCTTGGTTCGCAGGGGGCCTGTGTCGAGGACGGTCTCGGCGGAGGCCTCGTGGCAGGGTGAGGGCTGCCGCCCTGGCAGACGCTTTGGCCTTCCCACAAGTGAACCACGCCCAGAGCCCCAGCCTATTTATTCATACTCCTACGCTGGAGTGGCGTACATTGGACCAGCCCACTCTGCTTCCGCTTCCAGGGGGGGACAACACAGCTACATGACCGAGATCTTCCCCACTGCCTGAGGTAACATGGTTGCGTCTATTGTCCACAACACTACAAGCACCAGCAGTATATGTCCACATGGAGAGGTTTGTGCTCTGCATAGTGAGGTCTGTCCACCACATCACCGCTACACTTGGTATTGTGTGCATTTTTATTGATGGGTGACTTGCGTCCTTCACACATACTTGGTTGCCACATCTCCCAACATTCAGCTATTGTGTGGCTGAGGGACCATGCCATTTTTGGAAGGTCCGCTGTCCTGTTCTGCGCTGCCTCGGTGGTAGTAGGGAGGGGGGTGGTCCGGGGGGAGGTCCTGAGGGTGATGGCAGTGGGTGTTGTGGCCTTCTTGGGTGTCGGAGCTGCATGGTCAGTAGCTCTATGACATGTGTTGGTCTTCAGATGTGGTTCTGGGCTGGGCTCCCTTTCACACTGTCGTCCTGCTTTACACCAGTAAAAGGCAGATGTTAAATTCCTACTGCTAACGTAGCTTATCGCCTGTTTTTGGATCGCACCCCAGATTTGGCTGCTTGTTGAAAATATCGGAAAGTGGTGTTTTTGTGTTATTTTTGCACGGGAACGCCTACTCTGCATATTATTAGCGTTAGTTGTCGCTCTCATTGTGGCGAATTTTTTTGCGGAAGCTATTGTTGGAAAACTGGCGATATCGGCTGTTTTCACTAGGTTGAGAATGGAATGATAATTTAAAATCACTGAAAAAACCATAGGTTTAATGAACATTATAATTAGAAATTAGCATTTAAAAACGTTTGAAATTCACTGAAAAAAACATAGGTTTCAGGCATGCTATAGTTAGAAATTAGCATTTAAAAAACCTTAGAAATTCACTGAAAAAACCATAGGTTTCAAAAATGGTATTCTGTTTTTTGGAGTGGGTGTATCAAAGGTTATATTAGGGTGTGAGAAGGTGCATCAGATTGTCACCTGGATGATGTCATCAGTGAGGTCATCAGTGATGTCATTTGAGATGTCATCAGTGATGTTATCAGTGATGTCACTGACCATGTCATGAATGATGTAATATGTGATGTCATCAGCAGTGCATTGCAGGGACGCCGAGTTATAGTTAGCTGAACTAACTATAACAGTGGAATTTCTATGGTTTTGTACGAGTGAAATGTCCAGCTAACTACAACGTCCCTGAAACCTATGGTTTTTCAGTGAATTTCAAGGTTTTAAATGCTAATTTCTAACTATAACGTGCCTGAAACCTATGGTTTTTTCAGTGAATATATATATATATATATTCACTGAAAAACCATAGGTTTCAGGCACGTTATAGTTAGAAATTAGCATTTAAAAACCTTACAAATTCACTGAAAAACCATAGGTTTTAGGGACAGTTATAGTTAGTTGGACATTGCACTCAGTACAAAACCCGTGAAATTCCCCGTTATAGTTAGTTCAGGTAACTATAATTCGCGCCCGCAATGCACTGCTGATGACGTCACATATTACATCACTCATGACATGGTCAGTGACATCACTTATGACATCACTGATGACATCTCAAATGACATCACAGATGACATCATCCAGTGACTGTGTGTTTCTGTAAAGTTTAAATATGTTTAATATATATAGGGAAAGGCGTATTGAAGAATGAGTGGGTGTATAAGTGTCTGAATGGATGATTTAGTAGGTGCGTGACTAACTCTATAAGTGAGTGATTAAACGTATCTTACTGAATGCATGGGTTAGTGACTAAACTGGGTGAATGTCTGTATCCGTCTGTCTATTGCTGTGTAAGTGGCTGCTTGGGCTGCATGGGCTGCATGAGTGTCTATATGAGTTATTGATTGGTTGTCTGAGTATCTGTATGGGTGCCTGAGTGTTTGTGTGGGTGGGGTGTGTGCGACTCTGTGCATAGATGTGTGAGTGGGTGATTCACTGGGTGGATGGTTTCAAGAGTGCATCTGTGATAGACTGTATGGGTGGGTAAGTGTGTGTAAGAGTGTGTTAGTGAGTGAATGTATGTCCCAGTGGTACATGTGTGAGTAACTACATATGTGAAAGGCAGTATATATGTGTGTTGGAGTATATAAATAGCTATAAGCGAGAGTGTGTGATTGTGAGAGTGACTGTATGGATGAGTGTGTGCTTGTATCAGAGATTGTATAAGAGCGTAAGAATGTGCTAGTATTTGTATGAGTAAGTGAGCTGGTGTGTGTATAACTGTATAGGTGAGTAAATGGGTGTGTGCTTAATTTTTTGCATGACTGACTAGGTGTGTGAGTACCTCTATGGATGAGTGGTGGTGTGTGAGTGTTTATATAGGTGTATGAGTGCATATAATAGTCCTGTACTGAGTGACTATAAGTATGAGTGACTGTACGGGTGAGTGAGTAGATGTGTGTGTGTAGACCTAAGAATCAGTGAGTGTGTATATAGTAATTGGTGTTGGAGTGTCTATGGTTCTGACAATGGCAGTCTGTAATTTACAGTGGGTGTATCAAAAGTTATATTAGGGTGTGAGAAGATGCATCAAATTATCAAATGGATGATGTCATCAGTGATGTCATCAGTGATGTCATTTGAGATGTCATCAGTGATGTCATCAGTGATGTCACTGACCATGTCATGAGTGATGTAATATGTGACGTCATCAGCAGTGCATTGCGGGGGCGCGAGTTATAGTTACCTGAACTAACTATAACGGGGAATTTCACGGGTTTTGTACGAGTGTAATGTCCAACTAACTATAACTGTCCCTAAAACCTATGGTTTTTTCAGTGAATTTGTAAGGTTTTTTAAATGCTAATTTCTAACTATAACGTGCCTGAAACCTATGGTTTTTTCAGTGAATTGCAAAGGTTTTTTAAATGCTAATTCCTAACTATAACATGTCTGAAACCTATGGTTTTTTTCAGTGAATTTCAAAGGTTTTGTAAATGACAATTTTTAAATGTATTAATTGTTATATTTATTTTTTTGATACTGATTTACTACATTTTTTAAACTATTTATTTTTAGATATTTTATTTTTTTAAATACATTGTAATTACATTATACATTACATTACAAAATATACTTTCTCAGAACGAATTACTTTAGTTTAAATACTTTGCAAATAGGCAAAAAACTTTTAAGTACAGTAGTTACAGTTGTTGCAATGGGCAACACAATTTCAAACACAATGCAACATTGAGCTCAATGTGAATTTCAAGTTAAATGCAATTAGTTACTTTATGGATTACTTTTCTAACCACAGGACTGGATCCTAGATTCAGTCCTGGGACATCTCCTGTAAACAGTTGAGTAAAAGCGTTTTGGTTACAGTAGTGATTTTTAAGGAATATTATTGTATTTTAAAAGTTGACAGAAACTTTTTCACATAGAATCACCAATGTTATCCTATGGGAGGAAATTCACTTAGCAGGTAAGTAGTGTTATCGTTACTTTTTCTTACTCAGTGGTGGATCCTGGATACAGCACTGGTGCATCTCCTGTAAACAGTTGAAAGAATGCGTTTAAGTCATACAGGCGATTTTTAAGGAATATTTGTAGTTTGTGAAAATTGACACTTTGAAACTTTTCTGCTGAAAACCAGACAATGGATTCCTATGGAAGGAAATACAAGTTACTGGTAAATACGGTTAGAATTAAATTTCAGGGTCAGTGCTTGGCTAAAAGATGCAGCACTGGGTTCTCTCCTGATAACAGGTGAGTAAATCGGAATTCGTAGTTCGGCTGATTTTAGAGGAATATTATAAAGTTCCAAAACTCCACACTTAGAAGAATTTCCAAGTGAAACAAATCAATGTTAGCCTATGGAAGGAAATTCAAGTTACTGGTAAGTACGGTTAGAATTACTTTTCAGGATCAGTACTGGGCTCAAAGATGCAGCACTGTGGTCTCTCCTGATAACAGGTGAGTAAATCGGAATTCGTAGTTCGGCTGATTTTAGAGGAATATTATAAAGTTCCAAAACTTCACACTTAGAAGAATTTCCAAGTGAAACCAGTCAATGTTAGCCTATGGAAGGAAATTCAAGTTACTGGTAAGTACGGTTAGAATTACTTTTCAGGATCAGTACTGGGCTCAAAGATGCAGCACTGAGGTCTCTCCTGATAACAGGTGAGTAAATCGGAATTCGTAGTTCTGCTGATTTTAGAGGAATATTTGTATGTTACAAAAATCGACAGAAACTTTTTCAGCAAAAAGCAGGCAATGATATCCTATGGAAGGAAATTCAAGTTACTGGTAAGTACGGTTAAAATTACTTTTCAGGATCAGTACTGGGCTGAAAGATGCAGCACTGAGGTCTCTCCTGATAACAGGTGAGTAAATCGGAATTCGTATTTCGGCTGATTTTAGAGGAATATTTGTATGTTTCAAAAATCGACACTTAGAAACTTTTTCAGCAAAAAGCAGGCAATGATATCCTATGGAAGGAAATTCAAGTTACTGGTAAGTACGGTTAGAATTACTTTTCAGGATCAGTACTGGGCTCAAAGATGCAGCACTGTGGTCTCTCCTGATAACAGGTGAGTAAATCGGAATTCGTAGTTCGGCTGATTTTAGAGGAATATTATAAAGTTCCAAAACTTCACACTTAGAAGAATTTCCAAGTGAAACCAGTCAATGTTAGCCTATGGAAGGAAATTCAAGTTACTGGTAAGTACGGTTAGAATTACTTTTCAGGATCAGTACTGGGCTCAAAGATGCAGCACTGAGGTCTCTCCTGATAACAGGTGAGTAAATCGGAATTCGTAGTTCTGCTGATTTTAGAGGAATATTTGTATGTTACAAAAATCGACTAGAAACTTTTTCAGCAAAAAGCAGGCAATGATATCCTATGGAAGGAAATTCAAGTTACTGGTAAGTACGGTTAAAATTACTTTTCAGGATCAGTACTGGGCTCAAAGATGCAGCACTGTGGTCTCTCCTGATAACAGGTGAGTAAATCGGAATTCGTAGTTCGGCTGATTTTAGAGGAATATTTGCACAATGGTGAAGGAAGGGGGTGGGGCCTGAGGTGACATGTCTGCAAACAGGCCCTGTGGCGCGTTTTAAGTTGGAGAATTAATTCCTCCTCAATCCCGAGGGTCCCTAGGGGCCAAGTAGCCCACCAGATACCTCCAGTATGTGCCAGAGAGCTGCGTTGCAGAGAGGTGTTCAGAGGCCATGCCCCTTTTTGCACCTCTCCGCAACGCAGCTCTGTGGCGCTTTCTGGACGTACCTGGTGGGATAGTTGGCCCCCAGGGACCCTCAGGATTGAAGGGGATTTAATTCCCCATCTTAAAACGCGCCACGGGGCCTGTTTGCACACATGTCACCTGAAGCCCCGCCCCCTCCCTTCACCACTGTGCAAACGCGCCCTGTGGCGCGTTTTAAGTTGGGGGATTAAGTCCCCTTGAATCCAGAGGGTCCCTGGAGTCCAACTAGCCCACCATGTACCTCCAAAAAGCACCACAGAGCTGCGTTGCAGAGAGGTGTAAAAAGGGGTTTGGCCTCTGTACACCTCTCTGCAACGCAGCCCCCTGGCGCATACTGGAGGTTCCTGTTGGGCTAGTTGGCCCCCAGGGACCCCCAGTATTCAAGGGGAATTCGTTCCCCATCTGCAAACGTGCCAGGGGGCGCGTTTGCAGAGTGGTAAAGAAAGGGGGCGGGGCCTGCGGCACGATCGTTTAAAAAAAAAAAAAATCCGAAGGGGGGCTGTGTGGCCCCCTTCTTTTTCCTTTTTTTGGCCCTGGGGACCCCATCCCCCAGGGCCTTACCCCTTTTTTTTCTTTTTTTAAACGAAACGGGAAGGGGCCGCTTGGCCCCCTCCTGTGGCCGATTCCGGCCCCAGGGACCCCATCCCCCGGGGCATGGCCACACTTTTTATTCTTTTTTTAAGGAGGGGGCTGCGTGGCCCCCCTCCTCAGGCCTCCTTTTGCCCCGGGGACCCCATCCCCCGGGGCAGGCCTTTATTTTTTTTTAATTTTTTTATTATTTTTTTTGGGGGGAGGGGGCCACTACTTGCCCCAGGGACCCCATCCCCCGGGGCTGGCCCTCTCCGTTGGGGACTGTGGGGGGTCCCCAATCCCCCCACGGTCCCGCCGGCTCCCCGCGTCCCTCGGGAGCCGGCATTGCTTTTCCACATGGGGAGCTGCTAAGATGCATCTCCCCGTGTGGAAAAGCAATCGGCTTTGAATTTTGGAAGAGAGAGCAGGTTTCCTGCTCTCTCTTCCAAAATTCGAAGCAGTTTGCTATGACAGGACGGGAGCCGCGAGGCTCCCGCCCTGCCATAGCAAACTACAGTGTAGGTACCCCGGGACACTGCAGGAGCCGGCCCTGGGGGGTGGTGGTCCCCAGGGCCATCACTGGCTCCAGGAGGGGGGACGCATGGCCCCCCTCCCCACATCTGCAAAGCCCCAGGGAGGTGGTGGTCCCCGGGGCTTCGGGGGTCCAAAACGGACCCCCATTTTAAATTTGTTAGTGCCCCGGGGAGGTGGCGGTCCCCGGGGTGTGTGGGGGGACTGGAGCCCCCCACACAGGTCATTAAATTTAAAAAAAGAAGCCCCAGGGAGGTGGCGGTCCCCGGGGCTGCGGGAGGGCGGAGAGCCCTCCTGCACCATTTTTTATTTAAAGCCCCAGGGGGTGGCGGTCCCTGGGGCTTGGGGGGCCTTAGAGGCCCCCCCATAAAATCTAAACCCACCCCCACATGCCCCCGGGTCTTGGGCCACCCGGGGGCAAATTAGCATCGGCGGGATCCGCGCACCCTAAGCGAATCCCGCCGATTTTTTTTTAAAAAAATGCTTTTTTCTGCCCAGGGGGTCCTTGTGGGACCCCTGAGCAGACCTAGGGGTCAGGGTGTTTCTACCCTGCCCCCTTTGTGCGTTTTGCGCACTTGTTTCTTGTGCTTTTTTAATCGGCGGGATCCGCGCACCCTAAGCGCATCCCGCCGTTTAAAAAAAAAAATGCTTTTTTTGCCCAGGGGGTCCTTGTGGGACCCCTGAGCAGACCTAGGGGTCAGGGTGTTTCTACCCTGCCCCCTTTTGCACTTTGGGCACTTGTTTCTGTCCCTCGGTTCTACCGAGGGACAAAATGGCTGCCAACACTTCCTGATTTGGAGTGTTGACAGCCACTTGACAGCCAATTAGCATGCAGCTCGTGATCGGGAGGGTACGCGAACCCTACTCGGCCATAGATATATATGTGACTTTACTTTTGATTTTCTCAGGAACTACTGAACGGATTTACACCATTTAAGCAAAAGGCACGACACTGAACCAAGGGCTACCTCTTTGCCACATTTGGTGTAATTCCGTTCAGCAGTTCGGGCTGTAGCTGCAATGAACGGTTCCTATGGAAAAATGAATGGGGAAAACGCGTTTTGGGACCCCCCTTTTTTCTCGGCCCCCGCTTGACAAATCACCCCGAGACTTTCAGGATAGGAGCGGACCGGAGCGCCCCAACAAGTTGGAAGCTTTTGCAAAGATTCGTCAACCGGCGCCAACGTTATTTCAAATAGAATGTTGCGGATTTCCTATGGAAAATAGGTCCTAACTATAACTATCTACTGGCGACCGCCAGTAGATAATATATATATATATATATATATATATATATATATATATATATATATCAA